>JAHWFP010054325.1:0-11049 GCA_023313725.1 Lithobius niger | reverse complement strand
CTAGTTTGTGGGTTGTTATTGAGGACAAAGAGGGGTTTATTTGTGTTTGAGGGAGAGTGCAGGTGGTTGTAGGTAAAGATGAGATCGCCTCGGATTCTGCGGTATTCGAGGGTGGGGAGTCGGAGAGCTTTCAGGCGTTCAGTGTAGGAGAGGTGACGGATGGAGTGGACCTGTTTTGTGGCTCTTCTCTGGAGTCTCTCGAGTTTGTCGCGGTCGGATTCAAATCTGATCCACCAAGCAGAATTAGCGTACTCAAGGATGCTGCGAACAAGGGAGCGGTAGAGCAAAAAGAATGTACGTTCGTCAAGAACAGAGAAGGAGTTTCTGATGATAGCAAGCATCCGATAGCCTCGTCTGGTAATGAGGTCAATGTGTTGAGAAAAGGTGAGTTTTTGATCGATGAGCACACCAAGGTCTTTCTGGAAGTCTGCGTGTTTAATTGGGGGTCCATCATCTTGTAGGGTATACTGGAGTAAGGTCGTGGGATGGCCGAAGCTAAGGACTGCACACTTTGTTTCGTTGAGGTCCATGTTCATTGCCTGGACCCATTGAGTGAGTTTGTAGATGTTGGATTGAAAAGCAGTGGGGTCATCAGGGGAGATGACTGGGGCAACAAGCTTGGTGTCGTCCAAGAAGATGCAGCTATTACATGTAAGGCAGTCAGGTAGGTCATTAATGAAGATAATGAAGAGGAGGCCGGCGAGGACACTTCCCTGTGGGGCTCCACTGGTAACACTGCCGATTTTAGAAGGGTGACCGTTGATGACAGTGCGTTGAGTTCTGTTTGTGAGAAAAGCAATAAGCCACTTTAGGAGGTGGCCAGAGATGCCTACGGTGGTTAGCTTGGTGATAAGGATGTCATGGGGTATGGTATCGAAGGCCTTAGCGAGGTCAAAGTAGGCGGCATTTACCTGTGATCCACCTTCAGTCCATTCAGTGACAAGGTCAAGAAAGGAAATGAGGTTGTGGGTAGTGGATTTGCCGTGAAGGCCACCGTACTGACTAGGGGTAAAGAAGTCGTTATGGTTGAGGAAGGTAATGATTTGTTTGGCGACTATTTTTTCCATGCATTTGCAGAGGATACAGGTGAGACTAATTGGTCTGTAGTTGTTCGGGTTACTACGATCTCCAGCTTTATGTATTGGGGTGACGTTAGCAGTGAGCCAGATATGAGGAAGGGTTGATTCAATGAACGATTTCTGGAAAATCATGGTAACACTCTCAGTAATGACATTTGCCAGTTCCTTCAAAATCTTTGGGTGTAGTCCGTCAGGTCCGGGAGAGGAGTGTTCTTTTATGGTGGAAAGAAGATGTCCGACTTCTTCAATGGTGAAGGAAATGTTTGAGAGGACGTTACCGTTGAGATTGCTGTTGCAAATGGTTACGGAGGGAAGCTTGTTTGTTTTAAAGACAGAGCAGAAGTGAGAGTTAAGAGCGTTGTTGGCACTCGAGTTGTGGCACTCTGTGATTCTGGTTTGTAAGAATTTGAAGCCTGCTTGTGTAGCGATCTTTGCACCGTTCGCGCCGTTCGTTTTAGGCCAATTCGTAATGATCCTGTTAATGATTCGTTCGTGTTTACACGCTGGGTTTAAAAGCCGTTGTCTCTCAAACAAAGCTAACTGTATTGGAATGAGCTTCTGTGATAAGTTGGAAAAATCTGTGGTGCTTTTTACTTTGAATCGAAATAGCAATTGACGTCGTTGAACAAGGAAATATGCAAATTCAATACACACTAACAGTGACCCGTCAACTCTTGCTAACATGATTGCTGGTGCGCACTGTATCATGGAAAATTACACATTGAACACAGCCACAAGACAGAATCCAGAGGGCTCTCTTTGAATCTCCACCAAAACCTAAACTTAATAACAAATACGTGGAATGACGCAGCCGTAACAGTATGCCAAGCAGACAAAGCAAATGTCCAATTCTTCTTGACATGTACGACTATGAGGAATGCACACATCGACCATATACCAACCCGTTTTATACGAAGCAAAGCTCTCCGACAAACCAGATCACAGCTGGCTTATAATGTATGCAACTCGAGGGCCTCATCACCAAAGCAACTTTTCTTAAGTTGAAACCAAGCCCATTCCAACACCTCCCCATGGTATTTGGCCAAATTATAACACATAAAGAAGGCAACCCACTTAGACTTATCACATACTCCAAAGGGACACAGTCCAAGCTGCACACTGGCTAACGGCTAAAAGACACTCCGCAAATAGCTTTGGGGAAAACACAGCCTCAAAGACACAAGACTTTCCAAAACATAACACCAGACAAGGAAGATGTGTTCATGTCCTTTGATGTTGTTTCTTTATTTCCTAGCCTTTCTCATCGCCTAATTTTAGAGTTGTTTGTCAGATCTGCGAAAAAAAACTCGAGCAAGATATTCAAGTTGACTGAGCTATAGTTAAACTAATCTTATCTTCCACCAATGTTCAGTGGAAAACCAAGCCTTCATACAAGTCAAAGGAGCCCCCATGGGCTATTCTGCTCACCAGTAATAGGAGAAATAGTGATGCAACTCTTTGAATGCGTTCGTCCATCCATGAAGTCCGACCCAACCACAAACTCTGGGCACGCTTTGTAGATAATGATTGTTCACTCCACCCTCGAAATGAAACGGACGAAATCCTGAAACTAATAAACCGGTGGCATAAAGATATCGCCTTCATACATAAACCCGAAAAAGAAAACACACCTGCCCTTTCTCGATGTCAAAATGACCAAACAATAGAACAAAATCACATTCCAACCATACCAAAAACTAAGGCTGCACCGATACCGTTCCGGTTTGAATAATTTTGCCGATACCGGAAACGATACCAACTGTAGTGACTCATCCTGCCTCAGCTCCTGTTAACGTCAATATTGGACGAACTGATGCTGGGACTGTTGACCCAGCATCTTGATTCCCTTGAGCTGAGCCTGGATGACGATCTTAAGTGTGCCCTGCCTCTATTATTGAAATTCAATTCACTGTATTGTTGTGCATGCCGAATTCAAACCAATTGTTAAGCATGCGCTCTGCCTTGCCAACATATTGTTTATTTTAAGTAATCAAATATTATTATTCATTCCAAAACCAGCATTCCACCCTAAACTTCCCGTGAGTAATCTTTGGCTTTACTATTAGAAATTTATTCCTTTTCCTCCCCCAATTTCCCCAGTCCGCCACATTTAGCCTTTCACGTCCCAGCAAATCATTGTATTTTTACCATCACATTGTCAGTAATTAAGAACTGTTTGGCTTAAGTCGTGGCAGGCGAGGCTATGTATAACATCCAGCAGTAATGAACCATCAAATATTCAACCCAGCCAAATCTCTTCTTTATTATTGACTCCCACACACTGAACCATCTCCCACACACTCCAGTTTCATCACGTTAGGGCCGCCCACTCCCCCTGAACCTCTACACAACATCCAAAATTGTATCCCCAATTTTTCGTCAACGGTGTAGTTTTCTGCAAAAGTCCAATAATTATTAAAATAAAAAAATTGTAAATAGTAATCCACAGTTAAAATCTAGTTAGGAAGATTGATTTCCTGAGCAAAACGCCGCGAACAGCATGTCATAATCTCAAACGGTTCCCGAGTTATCGATATTCCCGTGAAAGTTGCCGATATCGATCAGATATACCGATACCGTGAATATCGACAACCGATCCGATCCTGTACCGGTATCGATGCAGCTTTACCAAAAACCATCTGCTACTGCAAGAGGAATCCCATACCGCACGTACTTCATCAGTCATCACCCAACTGCTCACCGTTGACAGACAAAACATATTAAACCAACCGCAAGATAGCTCAACCATTTGTTTTAGAAGGCAAAGCGAAGTTCCTCCAACTAGGATGCCCAGCACACCACCTCAACAAGGCCATCAAAACAGCCAGTCACAAAGTGGAAACTAAACAAATCTCAAAAACGAAAAGGGCCCCCACCACCTACCCAGCCAGTAGCTTTCACCTACTTAAACTTAAACAAAATACACAACCAAAGCCAAGCTTATATGGTTGGATGAGCAGAGAGTTCACTGCTAGGTAGAAAGTGTTTTGTCATAGACTACCTTCTAGCCATTAACAGATCTGGCTTCAATCACATTATGAGGAAACCGGTTCCAGTGGTCAATAACGCAATAAGAAAAGAAGTGCTTCCTGACATAGGTGTTCACACGTGTGCGTTGTAACTTGAGGCGGTGTCCACGAGTGCCAACGGAGGGAGCCAAGGTGAGAGGAATTGGTGAACCGGTACAAACCATCCTCCAAAAACATGAATTATGGTGCTTTTAAAAAAAAACTGCTCCAATGCTGACCCACGCCAAGGTACAAAACATGCTCAACAACGAATGGAAAAATGTCAACCGCATCGTGCCGACGCTGACTCATGAAGATAGTGGTCTACAACAGCAATTACAAAAACCGCGATCTGTAAGCAAAAGGAATGTGAGTCTCAAAGTCACAAACTATGAAGCTGCGTGAAGAAGATAAACGTTGTGTGATTGTGTCAAATGTTGGACAATCAATCGCCTTTCTGCTAACCCAGAAAAAATTAATAGTTTCTGCCGGGCTAAGTATTTACCAATAACTTATATAGCGTTATGGTATTACAATAGTCGATTAATTTATTTCCCACATGAAGACTTTGATTCAAAGTAAAAAAAAAAGCTCCACTGATTTTCCCTCTTTAAGAGATGAAAAAGCTGGATGGTAAATAGAAGGGCGTAAACCAGAATACGAAGAGGCAAACTACCCATTGTGACTTTGATTGAAAAATATCCTTGGTAGAATGAAAGAGCGCTGGATAACCTGTCCTCTTATTGAGGGTTGCTGCTCAACCAATTATAGTAATCGCTCGTCAATTTCGTATCTCCAAATCGATACCGGCCCATGACTTGTATACACTATACAGTAGTGAATTAAGGCCATGTCAGTATGGCTGAGTGGTAGGAGTCCGGCCTTTGGTTTCAAAGGTTGTGGGTTCGATTCCCCACTCAGGCAGTCCAAAAGGCAACGTAAATAGGTTTGCATCCCTATTTATTTAACACAGTGATTCAAATTTCTGTATTATAAATATCAGTATCTTAGCATGTTGGAAAATGATATTTTGTCTAGCATGATTGTGAAGGTCTGTGAGGGTTTAGTTATCCAGAGTTTTCACTTGATTTTAAGATCTTCGTTTGTAAAATTCTTTTATTTACTTTAAACTATGTGAAGCCTGCATATCGCACACTCTTAACTCAAACCACATATGGTATTGTTCCAACACCGCGTCTTCGGCTACCAGCAAATTACCAACCCAACTCGTTGCGGTACTAAAACCTTGTTGCATTGTAAATCTAACGTAAATCCAGGTATACTGAATTAATCGATGACGTAGGAGTCCTACTAACTTGCACCAGCCGGCAAAACCATTCTCTAGCAGCATCATACTTTCGGCATGCACGTAAGGGAGACCACACAACGTTATAGGCCAAATGAATGTACCAGTATTGTTTGTTCAAGTTCTAATCGGTTAGTCATTAGTGAGTTTAGGTTCTCCCTCTTAATTTCCCAATTTAAAGCACTGTTACAATTATGGGTCAAGGGTCTATCTTATAGGATCGCTATTGCGTCCTTGCCCATTTTGAGTCTAGAACTCCGGTAATTATAACTACGAGTATTCTAAGCCCCTGTTGGGAGTTTGTCAATTTCTACTTAACTTTTGCCTGTCATGGTCCTGGGTGGAATAGCCTTACAGTGTTAAAATCGGATTCCGGGTCTGTTTTATTTTAGTGGGTGCTTGCTCATATACCCCAGAGGGCTAACTGATCCTATAGTAAGGTTTGACTGAACGTGTCTGAACTTGTTCCTGGGCAAGTCTGGGCTTGTTCCTTGCTGGCTGGTTGGAACCGGATCTTTCTAGTGTGAGCAGGTGTGAACCAGAAGGTTTCTGAGTCCACTGAGCTATATGGCAAATCTGGACGACTCATGACCTGGCTTCTGGCCAAAGTGCACTAGGCTAAACTGGAGGATTAGGCTTGGTGCGTATAATGTTCCCTCGTAATTCGTGTTTAATGATGCTAGTTTATTCCTAATTACTGAAAGGCTGTTGCTATTATTCATTAATAATAAAGATTGGATGGTTTGTTGTATCGGTACTGTACCGATTCGATGTCAATATACCAACACCGATATATCGGTAGCATAAGGCTTACTTACCTAAATGAAACCGTTAACAGCATGGTCAAACCTAATATGATACAGGTTACGTCTCTTTAATGTTATTTTTTATGCCATGAACATACCTATTTTATTATGCAGCAGTTTCCTCCTTTTGTATTATTCAATCCCTAGCGATGAAAAGTTGGCTTCTCTGCCGTGCTCGCAGCCCCGTGTCCATGCGCATGTGCCAGCCTCAGCCGGGTGTATAAGCACCTGGGTCAGCAGTTTAGCCATCTTTCTTCCTAGGGCGTCACATCGTGTGGTCGTCCGTCCGTTGGGCTCTCCCTGTTTTCAGTCTTCGGTTCACAGCAAGTTTTCTCCTCGGTTCCTTGGTACCGTTGACCCTTGCTTTTAGCAATGATTCCCCATCGTGGTGAGTCGGTCCACTCTTCGGTTCACCTTCGGTCCACCACGGTCCCTGTGGGTGACCATAGTTGCCTTGGGACCGTCGGTCCAAGATTTTGACAACGAACCGTGTGTCTGCATTCCCGTGCTCTCACGTCCAAGCTCAACTACAAGAGAGGACCCGGGTGATCGGTCACCAAGCGACCAAGAACCTGCCTTCTGCATTCATCTCGATGACGGTATACCGGTCCCGACAAGGACCGTCCCGACACGTCCCGACACGGACCGTCCCTGTGCTCTTAGCCCAGTCGCCTTCAGCCCGAATTCTCCCGGTTATACCGCAATGGTTCCGCTGTCGTTCTGTCTCCAAGTCCAAGTGCATTTTCATTCACGTTCTATAGCGTGGGCGACCAGGTAACCGGCGACCGAACGCCCACATACTGCTGCGATTATACACGGTTACTCTTACGGCACTGTGCGCCTAGTGTGCACAGACACTCAGACTATGGTGACCAAGCTTGAAGGCCATTTTCGTAGGCTGCAGTAACCCACAGCCTGCTCACCTGCCCTCTTTTGTTCTTGGCTTTCTCCAAGCAATAACAACAGTCCGTCCGAACATCAGCTCGTCTTCTGCTTTCCTCATTGGCAGCTGGACCGGGAAGCTCTGGCCCAAACTTGGACCAGGCCCAGTGACCTTTACTTTCTTCACGCCACGATTCGGTCCGCCTTCTGCCGAGACGTGTGTCTACCCACGTTTCCCGCAGGCCTCGGTCCACGGTTCCCCCAAGGCCGTAGGCCTACCGGCGGCATCCGCGGGCTCACTAACCAACACGGAGCGTTACGCACGTCACCAGACGGTCAATAGCTACAGACAGTTACAAAAAATCCAGCGTATTCGAGACTCCTGCAGCCTCAACTCTTTCTTCCATCGTCTATTTCACACGCCTCTTCCGCAATGAGCGGGGGGAGGGTGGGGACTGACTTACATCCACGGTCCCTGTAGTTCAAACCTTTACTCAATTCTTCTTCACCCTCGTCCCACGGTCCTCGGTCCTTCAGACCCTTGCGTCAGTCAGGCACGATCCCTAGAACCACAGCTACATAAGCAGTTTTAACTCTCATCAGCACCTGCCTCCTGTCCCTTGACACTTTGACAAGAAAACAACCGGTTCTTGGGTCCTCCATCTGGCCCATCTTGTGGATGTGGACCTTGCCAGCATCGCCACCCGCTGCGCATTGGTGTTGTGCAGCCTCTTCAGCATTTGACTCGAATCGTCGACCGTCGTTTCGAGTTTTCTTCACAGGATCTCAACCATGTCGGACGTGCTGTATGCTGTTCCCGCATTCTGCGGTTATCGTCATTTTCTCCAAAGATGGGGACCGCAGTTCCCTTCGGCTTCTTCCTATAGTCAGCCAGTCGAAATGCCTGTCTACATGACTCAGGTCTCCTTCCCCTGTCACCAGCCTTCCTTGACATTCTACACTCTTCAGCTTGAATGCATAACGTTAACAACTCCCTGAAGATAAACCAACGGCCTCGTGGCACACTTTGACCAAGTTTCGTCGTCCGCTCTACATCCTTCCTTCCGCAATAATTATAAGGAAAATTGGAAATCAGCCATCAGCGAAAATTATACACTAGAAATAACTTAGTTCAGTAAGCCACCTTTATGTACTTACGTTTCGTCGGAGTGGCATGACCCGAATTCGAATCAGCTACCCAGTTCACCCCCAGATCACTTGCATAGCGCCTTAACCGCTATGGCCACATCCTCCACTGGCAATAATTGGCTGGGGTGGGGGGGGGGGAAGCTGCATTCATCTATGTCATTGCTTCGGTTCCTTTGGGCTTCAACCCACGGTTCCCTCCAGACCCTTGGGTTTACTAGGAACGATCACGAAGACTGCAACAACATAACGCAGCAATCGCTTTCATCAACACACCCTGCTTCCTGTCTCCGGTCACTTTTAAACAGGAAACTTTGCTACCTTTTAGAGCCTCCATTCTGTCCACGGACCGACATTACTTCCACTTAGGTTCATGGTCTTTCATGCCTCGGTTCACGGTTCCCCCAACTCCTCGGTCTACTGGAAACATCCAAGTAAACTGCGGTCACACAGACCACCACCTGACGTTCACCAACATCTCTAGCATGATGTCGTCGATCTCCTCTTCAACATCTTGATGTCATTTCTTCATGAAATCACCACTTGTCCTATACTCCTGTCCCAGTCACGGTTCCTGGTCCCTGCGACTGCGACAAACGGCCAGAGAAATCATGGGCGGTACTTGATTCCTGTCTCCAGCCTCTCTGTCTTCTATGCCCTGTTGCCATGAATCCAGCTGCGTTCTCTTCAGCCCTGCACCAGGTCAACGCATCAACATGGATTTCTGCATCAGTCTGCTGTTCCCCAGGCCTGACGGCTGGTTCGGGACTCCCGAAGGGACCACGGTGCCACTCTAGATTGCGGCTAGTCATGCAACGTGTTTGCATGAATCTGTCCAAACATCACCAATGATGGACCAGTTTCCGTAGACTTAAACCATTCTCAGCCCCACTTGGCCTGATCCTTTTCATACTTTCCCAACTTAAAGTAGTAACATTGCCTGTTGTTCTTCCCCTTGCATCTGCTCGTGAATCGTAATAATTTCCTAGGATCTGACAAACTTGCTGCAATCGTTAAACATCGACACACCTGTGCACATACACCAGACCTTCTCACCGACACATTCAACAGCGCCTCCCAAATTGTGTCATTCAGGTTGCTGCTTTATGTTTTAAAGACCACGGCCTACTACTTCAGGCCTCCGCACAACAAACACAGAACCGATCATCCCTCCAGCAACTACAAACCCGCTACGGCAGTCGGTTGTACTCAAGAGGCAGTCGCCCTTCCCCGTTCTGATACGGTCAACAGCAACTAAACACCGACCTCGCCGGTCTCCAACAAGGACTACTTACCGCCAAGGAACGATACACCCATTCGCAACCTCAAGTCGGGGCTCGACTAACCGCTGCCTGGTTGGCGCTTCAATGCCAGAGCGGTCCTCTAGATCTTTCTTTTCGTTCCTCTCAGGCCTCATCTGCTTCTCAGCAATGGTCCTTCACACACCATAATGACTCTCTTTTCCTACGACGCGGTACACGCACTCATGGACTCAGCTCTCCATCCCTTCAAACAAGTACGGCAGATCGGTCCTTCGACACGGATGCATGGGTATTTCCAGGACTCGTGGCTCTCGGTCACTCTAGTGTGGCATCATGTGGACACTTTCAGCTCCTTCTTTAAGCTGCGGCCTCCATCCTTTATGTTCGACGGAATTCCATCCATATGCGTGAAGCAGACTCCTCACTAACCACGGTGATTCGGTGGCCCGGAACCTCAATGGTACCCTTCAACAGCCACAATGTTGTTTTATGCAACAGATTCTGATAATCGGCTCTGCTTCCTTCAACATCTTTCTAAAGGGAGCAATGTGCCACTGTCTCTACAAACCGACTGTTCACTGAATTCCCTATGGATTCATCCTCACACCACTAACCAATGCCTTCGGTTATGCTGGTTCTTTTTTGTCACTACAAAGAACAAAACAGAAAAGAAGAAAAACGAAGAAAAAGAGGCAAACTATCCTGCTCTTCTCAGACCCTCCTAGATCTTCCAAACTTTAATCTCAAGCTTCAGCCAAACAATCTCTGCTCTCGGTCACCAGTGTTTTTCCTCGGTTCACCTACCTGGTATCTATCTTGCTACAGTTCCCGATTCCGCGTCAAGTTTGTTCCTGCACCCCACTTCTCGTCTTATCATTGCGTCAGCATTCCTCCAGGCGTCACTGCGGTTCCCGTTAAAAAGTGCATCCAAGACTCTCCTCGTTCGTCTCTCATGCGGTCGTCTTAGACCTTCCAAGATTTCACCGTCCTCTTAAGGTACTGCATTTTTGACAGTTTTACTATGTACTAAGCTCGTTCCCTCGGACCCAGAATGCGACCAACCGGGCGATTCCCCTTCACAATATTCCGTTGCTGGCTCACCGTCATCGTAATGATCTGATCGGTCCCACGCCATGTGACCGCTGCTGCTTAGTCACCATTCATCTTCCGCCTGGTCATTCGGTTCACTGGATTCGATCCAGGGGTAGCCGGCTCGCAGCGTGGGTGATGGTTAACCTTGGCCCTCCTCCTGGTTTGACGAGGTCTGCTACATAATAAAACAGGTAATGTATATTTTCATGGCATAAAAACTATATCATACCAGGGGTACCTGGTTGAAGATTGTTTTTATTGCCGTATGAAAGTATACATTACCAACACCCGCCCAGCCTCCCCTCTCGGAACCAAGGTTGTAGAGGAAGAAAGATTGTTAATGCGCTGGCCCAGGTGCTTATACAGGGTGTTCGGAAATTGGTGTCAAATATTTTGAGGGTCCGCTGTGTGATCAAAGAGAAGAAGAAAAAGTCCTATAAACATGGGTCCGGAAATGCACCAGTCTTT
>JAHWFP010054324.1:0-12879 GCA_023313725.1 Lithobius niger | reverse complement strand
GGGCTGACTCAATAACTTTGCTAACGAAATAGCGTCACCAGACAAAAAACAACGTCTGATCAGAGCCCCAATACGCTTTGCACGAGAGGTAGCAATAGAACAGTGTTTGCAAATTCAAGATTAGATTTTAGATTTACACCGAGATTCTTTATTTCATGTTTAGATTCGAGAATAACACTATTTAGACAGTAGGACATGTCCCGTACTTTAATTCCAATATTCAGAACCTGACATCTGTCCACATTTATCGGTAACTGCCACCTAGCGGACCAGTCCTCCACATCGTTAAGGGCAGTCTGGAGAGAATTGCTATCACAACAATCTATGCCAACATTGTATAGTTTTAAGTCATCAGCAAATTTTGGTAAAGCTATGGCCCCGAGGGGGGTTTCCAAAACAGAGATAACAATTACAAATAATAAAAGACCTAATACCAATCCCTGAGGGACACCGCTGGTGACACTAGCATAATATGATTTACATGCACCCACAGATACAGCCTGTTTCCTATCCTTAAGAAAATTCACAATCCAGTCGAAAAGGATACCCCCAATACCAAATAAATTAAGCTAGTACAGTAGTTTTACATGGACGACTGAGTTAAATGCTTTGGCAAAGTCTATGTAAATGATGTCAGTTGAGGTTCCCCTTTCTGCAGCCTGAGTCCAATCGTTGAGACACTTGAGTAGCTGAAGAGTAGATGAACTACGTGGAAGAAACCAGAATTGGTCTCTAGGCAGAAGGTTGTATTTCTGTAGATACAGAAGGATCTGATCATGAACAAAACTCACAAGTATTCTACAGGGAATGCATGTTAAGGATATTGGCCTGTAATTGGATGGACTAGCCGCATTGCCCTTTTTATAAATTGGGGTAATCCATGCAATTTTCCAGCAATTAGGTAAAATCCCAGAAGTAAGTGACGTTTTAAGAATGACAAAAAGAGGTTCACAAAGTTCATTAGCAAGCATTTTATAGAAAAACGTGGTGAAACCATCGGGACAGATTGCCTTACTGTTTTTTAATTTCTGCAATTTATTATTCACTGCCAATTTAGTAATATTTGGAGGATGAATTTCAGTTAGTGGACCATAATTTACCGTCGTTACATCAACGTGTTGACCATCACCAATTACAAAAACTTCGCAGAAAGTGCTATTTAAAGCATTTGCTTTCTCCAAGTCGCCGAGAAGTAATTTACTATTAAATTGGAGAGATGGCATTTTGCAATACATTTTTGTTTCACTTTTAACAAACTTAAAAAGGGCTGTCATCAACCAGTCTTTGATTTTATGTTCCTCATTATCGTGTAAGATTTACTAATGTTTTTTTTTTATTTTTTGTGACAATTTCTGTATAAATTCTTATTTACCACATTCAGAGTAGCTTTTAGAAGTCGCCAAAGCTTCTTTTTAAGTATAAGACCATTTCTTATTTCCCGTGGAATAATTTTTATGTTTTGATTTTGCAACATATTCAGTTGATTTTACTGTCAAATTTCGAACAGCATCGTGGAACAAAGACCATTTTGCCTCAATATCGGTTTCACGATTTAGATAGTCACACCCAGTTGATGTTTTAAAAAGTATGTCCCAATACACGTATAATTTATTTTGGTATCGAAACTAGTTTTTCCATTCAATTTGTCTTGAGCTGTGCCTTATAGTGAGAACATCACTGATTCATTGTCACTGTTACTGAAATGTGGCATTACCTCAGTATCAAAAATCAAACAGTCATTATCTGTTAGAACGATATCAAAAATGTTATTTCCTCTGGCAGGTTTTGTTACCAATTGCGATAGCCCAAGATTCAGGGTACAGTCAAGAAAACTTTGCTAGTTTATATCAGTGGAATTTGGATAATCCTAATTAATATGTGACATATTAAAGTCACCTACAATTACATTTAATAATAAACGATCGACTTGGTCCTTAAAGAAGGAACACATTTTAGTTATATGGTCAAGATCTCTCCCACTGGGTAAATAACCCAAGATTGATTTCAAGCTATATTGAGGTACGAAAATACTCATTGCTTTACAATCATCCGCCAAACCGGTGCTGAAAACAACACCACGTCTCTCAGGAAGATTGAATACCACCAAAACCTCCAAGCGGTCCCTTCTAAACACATGAAAAGGAAGACCCTGTACTAGCATTGCATCAGAAACAGAGCCGTCAAACCAGGCCTCAACAACAAAAACAAGGTGATACTCTAAAGAACCCACCAAAAGTCGGAGTTCGGACAACTTGCCCTTAGCACTTCTAGCATTGATAAGAATGCAACAAGTTCGATTTAAATCCATCAACGCGCTGTTGAGAGTCCTATCTTGCATGAGAGTGGTTCTCTGTTTAACACTGGACATTTCAGCCAGTCTAACAGGACAGGCATTTTGTCTGTTATATGAATTTAGTTTCCCAGCTAGTCGATAGTCCTTAGTACACGAAACTTAAAATTTAAACCAATACATATAGTAAGCCGTACACATACATTACAGTCGTACATGAACCTAAAATTTAAACCAATATGTTAGTAAGCCGTACATATACTTTCATCGTACACGAAACCTAAAATTTAAACCAATACATTTAGTAAGCCGTACATATACGCTATAGTCGTACACGAAATCTAAAATTTAAACCAATACGTTTAATATGAATTTAATTTCCCAGATAGTCGATAGTCGTTATGTAAGGAAATAATTAATGGCTTAATAAATATTCATAACAGAAACAAAACAACTAATTAATTAGATACATATTTGCATAATATCATACATTTATTAAATGCATGAGCTGAATATTTATTTGGATAGATCAAAACGACTCCAGATAGTAAATATAATTGGGAGTCCTCTTCAAAGACGACTGAGAGGCGGCAAGATCATTTGTAATCTGAACAAGTGTAATTACACCTATTGTTAGAGTTTAAAGGATGGCATTACCAGTTGACAATATTTACGACAGTTTTGTAGAACCTAAATGGCTTTCTAGAAGTAGATTTAATTACGATAATATCGTCGCTCATGATTGATCACTTCAAGGAATAACTATAAGTCACTCCCACACGGCACAGTTAATTATAGCGTCATATAACTTCAAAGCGTCGAATAAGGGGAACAATTAATGAACCCAAATGCAACAATGGAATGATTGACATGCGCAGAGGTCCCATTTGGCAATAAGGGCCCAAGCTGTCAGAATGTTACTATATTTAGCATTTCAATAATAAATCAATACTACACTGGAACGATCATGGCCGATAACGCTACAGTATTTAAACCATACCTCGGAATGCATGATATCAGTCGATCATCAGCCGCTCAACAGTTGTTTAACTAGTGCACGCCAGTCAAATTCCGGAGGACCCAATTCGAAGTACGCTAGGCCAGAAGCCATGCCGCATTTGGTGACGGGGCTTCGCCGCCGAGCTAAGCCGAGTGCCGATAGCTTCACTCAAGCTTCTATTATAGAGCTAAGTATTCTGATTCAATAGCAATAGGTTAACTAGTACCAATACGTACGCTACTAAATTAAACCGAGATTCCTTAATTTAATTTACAGAATATAATGATGATTAGGTTTTCCGCGCGACTTAATCCGTAATGCCATTCGTTCGACTCATTGCCAAATAACAGTAATCGATACAACCAAATCATAACAATTTGTCTTTGATTTAATTGGCCATATTGTGGGGTCAATATTGTGTACGCCGGAGTGTCAATTAAAGGCCCAGTATTTGAGGAATGTTTGCTTATTATTTAGCCTACTTTTTAATGCATAATTAGTGTTTTATACAATTGATTGCCCTTATGCCATCCTAGATAATAATGTTTATTCCGGTCAAATGGTCACTGGAATAGAACATTACAATGGTATCATACGTGTGATTCAATTTCCTTCAATCCCCGGAAAGAAAATAATACAAATAATTTTAAGAGCATTCAGTTGTATTCCATAGGAAGTACTGCCATTTCCCGCACTTCACAGTCCTCGAAAAGCTGAAATTTAGTGTTAAAATTCGGTTAATAATTTTCCGATAGTCAAACAGGATTCTAACACTCAAAAAGTAAGGGAAAATCTAGTAGCCTTTTCATGAAAAGTTGCACTAGTTAAGCTTTGTTGAAAATAACATTGTTGATTTCGCTAAAATTTTGCGATTGTTTTATGAAAATTGTTGGTCGATATGTTCAATGCTATGAAATATGTTCAAGTGAATTATCTTTAAATTTGCCACAATAAGAGCAATCTTAATCAATTGGTAAAACCAAGAATTTATAGGGGGTTTGGGTCAGAGTTTGTTTCAGTAGGATATCGTGCCACTTCTTAGATCCGTCCGTTGTAGTGTTCTACTTGGTCCCTGGAGGGCACCACGCGTCGATTTTGCCTCTTCCTGTTTGTCCGTCCTAGCGTCTGTCCGTATCCAGGCAGTTGGGCAGAGATAAGCCCTGATTCGACATCTACGTGTCATAGCAACCAATCAGCGCTCTCGAACTTTGCTGTGGCTTAACGGTTTCAGATTTCAATTAGATCTCGCTCACGTTTTCCACCTGTTGAGAAAAGTCACATAACATCGTCGTAGTTTGCTAGTTGAAGTCTAGTTTTTACTTTGAAGTTGTATGGTTGAAGACAGTAACTTTTATCACCAGTCATCGATGTATTTGGCTACTACAAAGATTTGGTGTGGGCATTTTCAACAGAGGAATGCGATCGGGTTTGATGATTGTTTACGCCAGCCGGACCTGTATCGCCGATTGGGTTAGCAAGAAAGGAGTCGACGAAAGACAGGATAATTCTCGAGGTAAGCAATTCTTAGGATTTATTTCATTAATAATTGTGTGACATGGTGGTTTTTGGTGGTGAAATCGTTTAGCTATATCTCATTACCGAAAGATTAGCTCGTACACGTTAGGCCTCCTAAAATTTTAGTTTCAACTTTCAACTTGTATTTTATAGCAAAACATCGTCAAGAATCAGTAACGATAGCCATCGTTGATAAACGTTTACATACAGATTTTAAAAGCCAACATGATTTAAAACCATACGTTATATTCTTAAATTTCCTGTTACTGTTTTTTTTTAGGTCGTGCAACATTAGTAGAATTTCCAACGAAAAGCCTAACTTCGTAAAATTCGGCTAACCAGTTTTACATTGCGGTTAATTGACTTCAAAATCAACCGTCCGTTTCAGATTTCATGTAGCAGCTGATCAGTTGTTAATTTAGTTTGGCCCTTATTTATCGCTTAATCGTCTACCTTCCCTCCCCGCTAGAATGGACTCACCCAATCAACATCGCGGAACGTAGATAGCCAAGCTGTACGCAGCCACCAAATACCAGCGTTTTAAAAAAGAATCTACATTTTTAAAAATACAGTGATTATGATATATGAGATCAGCATGAAATAGTTTTCGAAAAGCACCTTAAATTTTAAAAGCAAAACTAGTTCGGAAATAGCAAAACTAATCCGAGTTTAGTATAGTTCGTAAAGTTGATTGAATAAAAATACTGCGATGCGCTTTCATTATTGCTGAAAAATGTTGAAATTGTATAAGACTAATTACAAACCCTTATTACTGCCCAGGTTTTTGTTCATTTTATAGAGCACCTCATTGTAGCCTTTTTTTGTTGTTGTTGGGGGTTGGGGGAAGGAAATTAAAAAAATTGTTCGTTTCTAGTCTTAAAATGCGGGAAATCACTCCCTTTAGCTTTAGGATGACTAAATTCATATTTTAGTCCCAGTTTCAAGGGGGTTGCCCTCGTTAACCCCCAAACTAGGAGACACAGCAGTAAATAACACAATTTGCAACATTGCATTTTTTTGTGGGGGGGGGGGGGGGGCAAGCATCCCACCCATTGGGGAGATGGGCACGCCTGATAATTGTTGCTCTACGTAACTTTAAATTTGTTTTTCTTCTCTCTTGAGGAAGAAATTAATTCTTTTTATTTTCACTTAATTTGATTAAATTTTGGTGCATATTTTTGCTTAACCGATCGTATTAAAAAAAAAACATTTCTGTAAATAGCCTACTCGCCCTACTGTAAACGCGGCCCGAGTTTTATAGGGCATGAATGGACAATACGAACTGCAATTTTATGCAGGTAAAGAAAATGCTCCCATACGAACAGCGCCCACACACTGCTGTGTGAACTTCGATCTGAGCAAATTAATCTAACCTAACCTAATAGAAGATTCAAAATAATTCCGGTGATAAGAAAACCAATCTGCATCAGGGGCAGATCCAGAATTGAGGGTCGCTGCCCCTTCCTGCTTATTTTTTCCCCTTCAGTTTGAACTTATTGTAAAGGAGTGGAAGGGGGGGGGGGGTGTAATACATTCTGCTTGTTTCTACTTGCCGGCAGGAAAATATTCACTACCTGTAAATTTAGCATTCAGTTCCCAGATGTTCTGTTACCCTGAAGGCATCAAAACTCTTTAGATATGGCCAGCTCGGCTACCCATCTGCGCATGTGCCAGCACGCGCAGACCCTCCGTAAAATGGTGTTACGGCGTCAGTCAGCCATCTGTCTTCCTCCAGCCTCCGGCCAAGACACATCGCCGCTGTCACCATCCTCGTCTTTCGCTTTCGCCCTGAAGAAGCCCTCGTCTCGAAGACCCTCGCCCATAATCTATCGACCATGGGAGGACATGACGACCGTCCGAAGACAAGTTAATCTTTCGCTTTCGTCCTTCATCCAGCCTCCGTCTGAAGACAAGTTCATCTTTCGCCCTTGCGTGGATGAGTTGTTGCATCCATGCACTCCACAATTAATTGTTTATTTGGCCGTATTCTACATTTGTGCCTTCCGCCCGCTTCACTGCAAATGCCAACCGGCTCCCTCGATCGTCTTTGCAGCCATCGTGACCTCGCCTGTCGCTGCTTACCCTCGCCGTGCATCAGCACCTTTTTGGCCGACTCCGACCGTCCATCAACCAGCTGTTCCACACGGTTCTCGGCCCGACTCAGCATCTGCCGGGGTGGTCACCAATTTTTCCCGCCCCACGGCAAGACCTCTGTTGGCTGCTCTCATCGTCTCGCACCCGACCATCAAGACTGCCACCCACCTCCATGCCGATCGCTGTCCATCGTTGCTGCCATCACGACCTTTTATCACCGACCTTCTGCGACTGCAGTTCCCACTTCAACCAACAAACTGCTGCTCACGTCTTCTCTTGCTGCCTTCTGTCCCTCTCTGACCGAAATTTCCAGGTCTTCCTCGCCGAGTTCCGGCAACGGACTTTTTCAACGTTCATTTTGCCGCTTTTCATCGGACTTCACCGACTGTTGCCAACCCTCGTCCATCGAAGCCTGCTGTCCCTTGCAACCCTCGTCCATTGAAGCCGGCTATCCCTCGTCGCTGATGCTTTTCCGGACCAGTACGCTTCTCATCCTACCTGTCCTGCAGACCTGCGCAACATATCTAAGCCTGCTGTCCCTCATCTTGCGTCTGTGACTGCCATGCAAACCTATCGGCATGCCAGCTGTCCCTTTCCTAACACCGTTGCAGATTTTGACCCTTGACAACTACTGTCCCTCACTTTTGGCTGTTCATTGATAGAACGGCTGTAACTAATTACTTGC
This sequence comes from Lithobius niger, assembly GCA_023313725.1. NCBI lineage: Eukaryota > Metazoa > Arthropoda > Chilopoda > Lithobiomorpha > Lithobiidae > Lithobius > Lithobius niger. The sequence goes on along the minus strand of JAHWFP010054324.1, from coordinate 5,295 downwards.
ATTTGGCCAAGTATTTTTCAAACCCTTTTAAATCCAACGCTTTAAGCCCACCTCTTAGGTGTTGCGTTTTAACTAGGCCACAACACCGCAATTCTTGTGTGTGTCACCACCACCTTCTTCTGGCGCTCGTTCCTAACCTCGGACAATTTGCTTCCAATGCAAAAGCTGGAAAATCTTCACCACAATGTTATATGCTCCACCATTATATGCTGTCTAAGTTGAATTTAACATGTCACCACTGTATGTCTTGCTGCCTCATTAATGAATGTGACTTTCAACCCAGAAATCTGGGTAATTTCAGGTAATTAATCTTCCTCAATATCCCCCTTGGCCTAAGTAAAATGGGTCGTACATGTTAAGTGCGTTTCTAATTTCGTTCCATTAATGTCATTCCCCTTTCTTGACCAGTCCCTGTAAGGCAAGTGCATTTTTCCTAATCTGAATTAGTTTGACAAATGCGGAAAGTCAAGGATTTTCATCATGAGGTTAAATTTTTTAACCACCATCATGCTTTTCTCTTTGCCCCTGCCAGCAAGGTTGCAGTATCATCTACACATCGTCCTTCCTAACCTAACCGACATCTCCACTGACCTCCTTCGATCGTCGTGTTGCCACCAAACATCCCTCACCAAAGGTCGTTTTCTCTACATGGCTACATCTAACAGGGTTGACATCAGGACTCAAAAAAAATGGGAAACCCGCAACAATTGCACCAACTCAGTCATTCTCTAACCCATTCCAACCACTGGTTCTTGGGGAAAACAACTCAACCAGCTCATTATGGTTACATTAAAGCGCTTTACCTTCTTATCTTCACGAAGTCACTTCTCCCCATACAGTCAAGTGACAGCATGCACTCCACAGGATTTTGAATGACTTGAATCTTGTAAATTGACCTAGCCTACATCCATGTCTTCCAACACTTCCGGCTGCTTGCTCTGTGTGTGCATTGCCACTTACACCAGGCCTGTCAACTCCTTGGACCATCACCCTTTCTGCTCAATAGACCTGTCCATCGAACCCATGGTTTGGCCGCTGATATGCAAGAAAAATAGTGCTGCATGGTTCGTTCAACGCAAATTCAAGAAAAATAAGCCCATGAACTTGCCGCCAAGTGAGCACTTGCATCAAACACACCCTCTTCTAAGGTTTCACCATCTCTAACCTTTCTGGGTTCGCCAAACTCCTAAAGACCACACTCGCCGATGCTGTGAAAATTACTTCCGCATATAAACTCAATCTAACCACCAGCTACGATCACCTTCGACGTCGTGTGGAACTAGCCGACGCCACGTTTAGGAAACTGTCACTCCTCCCCTCTTCAGGTCTGACCAGACATCCTATTTTCAAATTTCACCGTCCTCAACCTCCTGTAAAACCAAATGTATCCCGAATGCACCACGCCACGCAAACTGTGAAATCCTCACACGTTTGCAATACCAACAAGGTTCTGTTGTCCTTGCAGAATCACGACCTCCAACCCTATCCATCAACAACCACCGGTTCTCCCGAAATTCGCTCGCCGTGAACACTTCAGCATCGCCCAGGAGTGCATCAGGGCCAACCAAGCAATGCCACCGGAAAAATACATCGCTCGCCAGGTGTGGCAATTTGACAATGCACCTGTCTTCCAACCCTGCAAGGCAGAAATGAAAAGGCTGCCTTTACCTGCACTCGACAATTCCCTTGCATCGACTGTCGAGCTCGTGCAAAGGCAACAGTTTCTCATTCACCTCAAGGCCTTAAGTTTCAACCCTTTCGACAACTCCAAAAAAAAAAAAAACGGGCACTTTCAGGAAATCAGGTGTCTCTATTGCACCTACAAGCTTGCACCCAAACTATCTGCAACAATTCATTCCAGTGAACTTTCGAACTCAACCACCTGAACGACAGTCCACCTGCGAAATGAAACTACTTCGCTTTAACTTCATGACCATTTTAACGCTAACCAAACCTTTTCATGACGAAAAACTTTCATGTCATGCCACAACAAACACAACAAAACCAACTCCAGACTGTTCAACACCACCCCAAACCTCCCCACCTTCCCATTCTTTTCTGCAATCAAAACTCGCCCTGAACATCCTAACCGACTCGCTTCAGCAATGGAACTTTCCTTCCCATTGCAAATTGCCTGTGCGCATTAAAATCTGCAGAAGATAGTTGCATATAGCCTCAGCTCATTGAAATCTCCGAAAGACTGTCTCATTTGGGAACCCATCTCACACCTTTGGTAACCTGTCGTATGGTGCCCGGCGCCCGCCACCAGTGATTGACGAGGTCAACTGTAAATGCAGAAATTTACAGGTAGAGCATATTTTCCTGCCGGCAACTAGAAAGACCAATTTTATCTGGGGTAGGTCAAAATTCTTTTCCATTGCATAAGTGAAAATATACACTAACTGTAAACCCACCCAACCTCCCTTCTTGAGTCCCCAACATGACATATCGAGAGGAGAAGTAGATGGCTGGCTAAGGCGTATCTAAAGAGTTTTGATGCCTACAGGGTAACAGAGCATTCATGAACTGAATGCAGAAATTTACAGGTAGTGTATATTTTCACTAATGTAAAAGAAACCAATTTTGACCTTCCCCCCAGGTAAAGTTAGGCTTTTAAATTAAACTGAAAACAAGATAACGTTTAACATCACAGCAATAAACTTAAACTTGCGACAATTTTAGTACAGTACCCACAACAATAGTCTTGATCCACTCCTGACTGATAGCCTTACCCGAGTCTACAAGGTTTCAATGCTACGCTATAAAAATTAATTAAAAAAACACTAGTTCGTAATTAGTTACCGTGTAATATCAAGAGGTGTGGAAGGGCAAAACGTTTTGATCCACACAACTAACAGTTTTGGTGGTAATGTGACCATGTATTTGCCCCCCCCCCCCTCCCTCCCTCCACTTAACAATTTTAGAATTAAGGGGAAACCTGACTTTTTTTTTGCAAAATTTGTAAAATTCTTTGTGAAAAATCTGAGTCTCATATGAATTACTTTGAAAATCCATATTAACTTCTTTCACCTTTTTCATACCTTATTTTCTCAGTAAAATATATCAATGAAAATTTATGCGACCGGCTGTCGAAAATTTGCATAGATATTGCGAGAAGAACATCTTTTAATGTGAAAATAAGCATATGAAGCAGCTTGCCAGTTTTAGCCGGTAAAAACCGTGCATGCAAAATCTACCGTATCGTGGTATCTAGGATACCCGACAAAATCCGACATGTTACGTAATTTATTGTAGAGTTTCATCTGAAAACACGCTTTTCATCAGACAATTTTACATTCTGGATACCAGCCACTATGGTAGCCCCAAAGCAGAATTTTCTGCCACTGTCTGCGACACCAGTTGTCAGGGGAAAATTGTCTGCAGCTAATCTGTTTTTTCGTATGGCTACGTTCATATTTATTGGTTTTTATTGAATAACTTTTCAGTGCTTTGTTCTATTGATCTGGCTCTTCCATCAACGGACGGGTCATTCTCACAACACTCACTATTTTGGCTGGTGGAAATTTAAAAAATAAAATTGTCTCCCTAAGTGGTGTTTTACTTTTTTACTGTTACAAATATGTCTTAGGTACACTAGTTAACATGCTGCATAGAAAAATCTAAGCTAGTTTTTGACATACTGCTTCTTGAAGGATCAGCTAACCTAAAAAAAGTCCCTACCGTCCCCTTTACAAAATGTCAAACAGCAGAGTAGTGAAAAAAAATTATCCTCTTTTTTGTTGTAATTTGATAGAACTAATGCCTACCAACTGTTAACAATATCAAATTTCATCAAAATACTCAAGTTACTTGGCATTTTTTTAATGTTAAGTTAGCTTTTTAGAAAATTGTCATTTTTTTAATGGTAAAAGTCAAGTTTTAGTGCGAACGCCACTTTCAAACACTACTGTGGTAATTTTAACACATCAAGGACTTCATTTCACTAACGTAAGAAACATAGCATGTTAGATTTCTGTAGTTCAAGTATAGAATTCAGTTACTTTTGATCAGGGACGGTAGGGAATATAACGGGATGGTAGGGAATGTGACTGGGTGGCAAGGAACATTATGGGCCGATAAAGAAAGTTTGCTGACGAACCTGACTCAAATCTTAAGTAACATCTTTTTACCTGTGAATATATGTTAACCTACATTATTTAAATAATAAGTAGCACTCAAAATTAGTACAAAAAGCAGTACTGAAATTAGTACTAAAAGTACCTACAAGTTGATCAGCAGTAGACTTAAGAAGACCGTCTGCAGGACCTTTTCCATGACCAGGTTCACGTAAAATTCCACGTAGCCTAGCTTCTTTCAGGCGTAGTTCTTAGGCAAAATGGCTTATTTTCATGAAATGTATAAAATTTGACTTACTGTCCTCATCTGGTCACTACCGTCCCTCAGAAAATGCTGCATAAAGGGACGGTAGGGAAATTTGTTCATCACAAAGCTACCCAGGTTCAAAAGGCCTAACTGAACATGCGCTCATAGTACTTTTCGAAGATGGTGCAGTTATGGCACTTAATTCTGTTGTCTGTTTGAAGTGATAACGCATACTTTACTCCAGATCAGTATGGGAACGGAATTCCAATAATAAAGTCATGCTTGAATATTGGTAACTTACAAAACTTGCCATAAATTTATCTTAAGTTGAACACTGGAAGTGGATGCTGCTACTGCCTGAAGATGGTGTGGTGAGCTGACTCACACAAAATTCCAACCCTGCTGCCATCTGGTGACTATTTTTTACACCAATTTCCTTTAGGGGCCGGTAGTGAATGAAAACCAAAGAGACAAGCAACTTTTGGTTTGGTAAAAAAAAATAAGCTTCCTACAACTGTAACACTTTTTAAAAACTGTAAAAGAAAGTCCACAAAAGAAAAATATACTTGGGATTATACTTTTAATGTAACCCAGCAAATATTTGTAGCAAACTGAAGTGAGAAAATGGCAAAAGGGACACGGGACGGTAGGGAATTTTTGTATTGTTACGCAGCTAAATTATTATTTTTTTCAATAAGAGAGCTTATGAGAACTCTAGTTTGTAATGGCAAATCATGTATTTAACAACTCTCAATAGATTCCTCAGTAAAAAAAACCCAACATTTTAAGTTTTAGAGTAGAGGGACACAAAATACTGAGTTTTGGGAGAGTGACCCGGACAGGTCTCGTCGAGACGATTAAAGTGGTGTATTGGAATGTCCAAATCAGTCAAAAATTGGCGAAACAGCAGAAATTTGGTCAAAATGGCACGTTTTGTCTGTGACTGTGCCAGATTATCATAGTCGCACGTCG
>JAHWFP010054323.1:440-35858 GCA_023313725.1 Lithobius niger | reverse complement strand
CAGGGGCCACAGTATTTACTAAACTGGATGCTAATCATTTATTCTGGCAAGCAGCTTTGAATGAGGAGTCACAATTACTCACAACATTCATCACACCATGGGGCCGATACTGCTTCCAGCGCATTCCTTTTGGGATTAAGTGTGCGCCAGAATATTTCCAGGCAACAATGCAGCGCATTCTGGAAAACAAACCCGCAGAGCCACTCCTAGATGACATCATTATTGCAGGAAAAGACACGAGACCATGACAAAAAGTTAGAGACTGTCATGGAAACGCTGCAAGAAAATGGCATCACACTTAACAAAAACAAGTGTGAATTTGCAAAAGATGAAATCAGATTCCTTGGACATGTTGTTAACGCCAAAGGTGTACACGTTGATCCAAAGAAGGTCGAAGCCATCGTTCGCTACGAACCCCCTAAAGATAAGCACGAATTACTACGTTATCTAGGAATGGTGAACCAACTAGGCAAGTTCATACCAGAACTAGCAGAAAACACACACCCGCTGCGTACACTGCTCAGCAAGAAAAATGAATGGACTTGGTCAAGAGACCAACAGAATGCTTTTGCCAAAATCCAAGAAGCGCTGACCTCACCACCAGTCTTGGGACACTACGATCCTAAGAGCGAAACGAGAGTTTCGGCGGATGCCTCGTCCTTTGGTTTGGGTTCTGTTCTCTTGCAGAAGAAAAAACAGGACGACAGCGAAGAAGTTTGGCAACCAATTGCATACGCTTCAAGGGCTCTTAGCGACACAGAGACTAGGTATGCTCAAATTGAGAAAGAGGCTCTGGCAATTACCTGGGCAGTGGAGCGATTCACCGACTACCTGATTGGAATCGAGTTTACGATCGAAACCGACCACAAACCACTTCTTCCAATCTTGACAACCAAGTACATAGCAGACCTCTCCGCCAGACTGCAAAGATTCAAAATGAGACTGGCACCCTACACATACAAAGTTATCTATGTGCCAGGAACCGCTCTAAAAACAGCCGATGCACTATCAAGAGCGCCAGTTGAACATTTTAGTAACGATGTGGACATCTTGAAGGAAGATGATATCGAATGCCACGTACAAAATGTGATGGCAGGTATGCCTGCTACGGACAGAAAGCTCGAGGAGATTCGAACTGCACAAGCAGATGACGAAACCTGCAAAGTTGTGAGACAGTATGTGGAAAAAGGCTGGCCTGCACACAGAAAGTCAGTCAACCCACTGGCACTACCATACTGGCCTGCACGAAGTGAAATAAGTGTACAGACAAATATACTTACTAGGAACAACAAACTTGTCATTCCAAGTTCCTTGCAAACAGAGATGCTAAAACTTGTTCACCATGGTCACATGGGTATTCAGCGATCAAGACAGCGAGCTAATGAAACACTATGGTGGCCGGGAATGGCAAAACAAATTGAAGAAATCACCAAAATGTGTGAAACCTGCGTGAAAACAAAATCACCGCCAAGGGAACCCCTCATCACGACGGAACTCCCAGAAGGACCATGGCAAGCCTTGGCTGCAGATCTGTTTCTTCTAAAGAAACGAGAGTATCTGATGATTACGGACTACTACTCAAGATTTCCAGAAATAGCCATACTGCAGACAACCACAACTTCGGGAGTCATTGAGGCAGCCAAATCCATATTCTCAAGACATGGCTATCCACTAGTTTTGAGATCGGACAATGGACCACAATTCTCATCGCAAGAATTCAAGCAGTGGGCAAATGAAAAAGGTTTTCAACATGTAACTAGCAGTCCTCATCTGCCACGCAGCAATGGCCAAGTAGAAGCAGCGATCAAGACGGTAAAGAACCTCCTTTCCAAAGCGGACGACCCTTATGAAACACTCTTAACATACAGGGCCACCCCGGGAGAAACAGGATACAGCCCAGCTAAACTGCTTTACTCGCGACAAATCCGTTCTTCTTTACCATGCTTGCATGAGACATTAAAACCTAGCCTACCTAATTATCATCAAGTTCGCCAGAGAGATGAGCAAAGCAAACAGCGACAAAAGATAGCCTACAACCGCCGTCACCGTACTCAAAACAGGAGTGACCTGCCAACAGGGTCTAGAGTGTGGATAACCGATTTACATCGAGAAGGGCAAATTGTGAAGAAAGATGATGCACCTAGATCGTATATTGTCAAAACCGATCAAGGTACCATTCGACGTGCTTCGCAGCATTTGCAGGCCCTGCCGCCGAGAAATGCACAAGCTGTGATAGCGGCTCCTCCACGAACCCTGAATTTTGGTGTTCCTACAAGCGCAGCGGCGCGGTGGGATAACGAAGTAGATGTTCCTCAGGCACAAGATGGAATAGCGGCCAGCAGTCCCATGGGCTCACCAAGAGACTGTGCATCCAATTCATCAGCAGAAAAGGGAGAACCACAGACTTCTGCGGTTGCAACCAGGTGTGGCCGAAGAGTGGCACCGCCAAAGAAACTAGACTTATAAGACCCATAATGTCAATCAATGTTTTGTAAAAAAGGGAGATGTTGTGGAAGCTACTCAATAGATGTCAGTAGCTTCCTTCTGTACAACCGGATGTAGCAATGCATCCGGAAACGATATATATAAAGCTCGTAGTGCTTAACATGTCGACACGTGTACTTTATGTCTCCCACACAATCCGCCCTCATCTTAAGTTAAATCATAAGTAGCAAATACAACACCCCTCTCTCACAACGTTTAATTTCCCCGGGAGCAGATTTATCAAAGCTCAAGTGACACCCCCTTAACGCAAGAATTTACCCCCAAAACAAACACAAACACGTACATGTATATGCAACCTAACTAGCGGTGTGGCGGCTATTCATTTGCGGAAAACATATCAAACAGTTAAAGCCACAGGTGTGAAAAGTACGTGACTCTCCGACGCAACTTTCGTTTTCAAATTCAATATAGTTATTCTACTCACTGGTATGACGTGACAACCAAACAGCCAAAAAGGATACAACCTGCGTTTGACGACGAACACGGCCGTGAGCTTGAACTGAATGTGACCTCCATTCATCTAGGACTCGGCATGAGCGCGTCCGCTCGTTGGAGTTTACAACCCAATTTCCGTCAACAATATTTTCATGGCCAGCACGACGCAAAAGCTCTCAGCTTTCCCCAAGAAGGCCTGACCGTCCTGCCAAAGACTGGTTCCAACTGGTTAAGTCTTACAGGCTGACGCTCGTCATTTCAAGCCCACGTTTCTTCCACCAAAACGCCATTCGCTCACATTTTAGGCCAAGCATTCTCCAACCACAAAACCAGCGCCGACCACAACACCGGCCAGGAAGACACTGTCACAACGCGAAATTGCCGCTCGCAAAATTTTTGTCACGTGACGCATCATCCAATCCAAGCCCACCACACCAGCCGCAAATAACACCGCATTTTTTTAAATTCCCTAACTAAACAAAACATGGCAATAATAAAGCAAAGTTTCACTTTTAAACGAACAAATTGAAGTTGGCAGGAATTGCATTTAGAGCGTAGGCTACCAATGTAAACAACTGGGGAAAATCCCCAAAGCGAAAATCCCCCCTAAGAGAAGCCACTCTCGGCCAGCAACAATCTTTTAACGCTACAATGTAAACAAAAGATATGTAGCCAGAGTACAGAAAAACCACCCTTATTGTGCCTGATGAAGATAAGGGCTCAGTTATCGAAAATTAGCAGATACGCTAGTGTGTCTAGTTTGAAAGTGTATGTTTTAAAAAGTTTTGAATCCATTTTACGATGAGCGAATTTCATAGTATTGCCTGTAACGAAATATCCGCTTAATGAGATCAAGCTATCACTTTCTGGTGTCACTTTCGTTGTGAACGGGGTCAACGAAAATCAACCAGAGTGTGGGAAGATGGACCAAATCAGATTTCAATTTTCATCATTGGCTGAGTCTTTCCCCAGCATGAAGCCTTAGCCTTCTTCATAAATGCCGTAAGCATCAGATTCACTATGAGAGGTTTAGCGTTAACGAATATTCATCGAAGGAAAGGGTGGGAGAATTCCTATCATTTCCAGTTTTGGTGGATTGGAGGTGGATCTATCTGAAGGAGAGTGAAGATCAGGCTCGATTGATCCTCTTGACTGCACTCAGCTGAACATTTACATGCCTCGATGCAACAGGAGTGGCTTGAGAAAGAGTCGGAAAAAATAGTTGCTTTCCTCAAACTGCGTGTCTATATCTCCGTTGGTTGGTTGGGGGAGGTCTCCCATGGGATGAGGAACAACTTTGCTGTAATTTTTAAAGGTTTGCCTTCTTTATTCACTTATTTCTGATGTTTTGTGCAACCTATCGCCAAAATCGATGCAGCATCAGTGTTAAGTTGTTCAGTCTTGAAGCTGGTGTAGTCATTCTCACTCGAGTGAGAATGACTATAGGAGCTACACAATTATGAATGTGGTGTGGTTTTGGCGGTGGTGGGAACAGGTAAGTTTTCAACTTGAGTTGTGGGTATAGCGTAAAATAAAAATTGAAATTAAATCTTGCAGAATGCCTTGAATATGGTGTGATGTTGGGCCCATGTAAGGAAGAAATAGGACTGTTATCCAAGTGAGGTGGGAGATGAATGTGGGTTTGCATGCGCAATGAAGGATGCGGGATGTCCATCATGAAGGTATTTGGCAGTCGTATTGTGCCACAGCTCTGTTGTAGTGGCACTGTGTTTTGTATCATGGTGTGCTCAAGGCAGTCTGGCCTTGACTTGCAGTTACCTGCGTATGGTCTGCCAGGTGAAGAGCTTGACAGGGTTGCTAGTATGAGATGCCTAGGAGCTGTTATCGATGAGAAGATGACCTGGAAGGAGCATTACAACAAAATTGTTGCCAAGGCATCTCAGGTGTTGGGCTTTGTTGCTTGGACTCTTAAGGGGGCTGGACCAGATACAAAAGCTGTGGCTTACATGACTTTAGTCAGACCTCACGTTGAGTATGCATGTGGAGCCTGGGACTGCTACAAGAAGTGCGACATTGCTGACCTTCAGGCAGTACGTCGTGCTGTAAGAAATGTAAGTAACCGGTGGGGTCAGGAAGTGTGTGTTACAAATTTACTGCAGGATCTCAACTGGCCATCCTTCGAGACACGCAGAACGGAGCATAGACTGGGTCTCTACTACAAGATCAGGAAGAGCCTCACGGTTCTGGATGAGAATGAGTTTATTTCCGCACTTCATTTTTGGGGGAAAATGACCATGCTGCAAAGAATAGGCTCTATCAATGTAAAAGAGACTATTTTCATCATTCCTTCTTTCCATGCTCTGTTTGGGAGTGGAATGCGCTTCCGGACCATGTTGCATGTTGTGTTAGTGAGGCGGCGTTTAGGGCTGATATGGTGAGAGGGAGGAAGCAAATTACGTGTGTGTTGCATGTTTAAATTCTGGCCTTTGATCATTGTTGTTTTTCTTTTTGATATTGCCATGGAACCTCTGGGTGGGGCAATTAAACATTTAAACCACTGGTACAGTTAGCTTCATTGAGGATAATATTGCGTTTAGGTTGAATGAATGAAGAGACGGAAAGGACAAGAAGGGATAGGTGCTACGATTGCACAGAAAATTTGACGCTATTTCAAAATGTTTTAGGGAAACGTTGTTTCCGTGAATTTTCTACAAGCATTTACACAACGTCGCTTGTCTTCATCAGGCTTCTACTGTGGGGCTGTTTGAGTCTGAAACTACACCGTGTTGTTGGTTGTTTTCGCCGCGATCTGGTAGGTGACCACTGATCTGCAAAGGCCATCTGGGATCCAAGCATCGCGTTGCTCCCCACTGTTCTTGTAGCAGAGAAGATAGGTGTGGATGGATTAAGTTGGAGATGTTTGGACAAGCTGGGGGTTGAATGTTCATGACGGTAACTCGTGCCTTTTCAGATTGAAGGTTTGCTATGGCTTCTAGGGCTCTTAAATGTCTATCGCGATTGGAGTTTGAGTGGACTACTGTTTTGATCTGATCCCATGCAATATCGTGTTTTGTGGATTCGTGGTGCATGGCTACACCATTGTCTTTATCCCCCGATCTCGTGGCTGTTATGTGTTCACGGATTCGTGAGATGACGTCTCTTTTTGTCTCTCCTGTGTAGATGGCCGGGCACTCTCTACATGGGATTTTGTAAACCGCACAGGAAGTTTTTGGGCAGTTTTTGGCTAAGGCGTCGCGTGAGGTCTTTTATGTTGGTAATTGCTTCTGAGAACAGGGGAGGTCGTCGAGGGGCACCTCGTCAGATTTTATTTTGCTGCGTGTTTGGTATCTGTGTGTAGTTGCAAGCAAGCTTTGTGGGCTTGTGGGTTGCTCTCTGTGTGTAGCTGTTGTGGTGTAAGGGCCAGTTTTTTCACTGGGTGGGGTTCTGCTTCGTAGCATCTGTTTTAAGTTTTGGGAGTTTCTGGTGAATCCCTGGAAATTGTGCTGTGTGAGGATGCGTTGAAGGTGTTCCTTGTTTCCTCGAATGTAGGTGAGGCCTATTTTGGTTGGGGGTTCACTGTTTTCAGGTGCAGTTTTTTCTATTTCTGGATTGTTGTTGGGGGTGCGACGTCCGATGGTGAGTGCTTGTTTTATGACCTGGTTGAGGATGGCTGCTGGGTATCCCAAGTTGAGATATTTGTTTTTTGCAGAAAAAAGGTGGGTTGTAGCAATGTTGTTGTGGAGGAGTTCCTCACTATGCGTATCATTTCTTGTTTTGCGATGGCTCGGAGTTAGGTGGTGAGGTGGCCAGATGTGTACGTTATACCTCTGTGAGTGGTTGTAGGTTTTTTTGTATGATTGGAAGCTCACTTTCTCGTTGGTGCGTGTGACAAGGACATCGAGGAAAGGAAGACACTGGTTTGTCTCGGTTTCTATTGTGAAGGTGTAGTCTGGATTCCAGTTGTTCAGGAGTGTGAAGATGTCATGTAGCTCACCTTTCTTTTGTACGGAGAAGATGTCGTCCACAAATCTTTTCCAGAATTTGTGGTGTGGTCGGGCTTGGTGTACGTATTCATCTAGGTATTGGAGAACTAGTTCACCGATTACAGGTGAGCACGAGTAGCCCATCGGTGCTCCTTTTTCTTGTTGAAATATGTGGTTCTCAAATTTCACATAGATGAAGGAGAGCACTAAGGTGAGGAGTGCTCTGTCTTGTTTTGCCTGTGGAGGTGGTATTTTAAGTCTTATAGCGGTGTGGTCAAAGACATAAAGATGGAATTGGTGTGAAATACACTTGAACAAGGACTTGATGTCAAAGGAGGCCAGGGTATCATCATCTTCTAATTCTACTTCGCTGAGGCTGGAGATGAACTCGCCAGTGTGCTTTAGGTTATGTTGGCCCCATATGTACTTTTTGAGTTGCTGTGAGAGAGTAACCAGTCAACTTTTTGGATGGGCCCATTTTTCGCAGAGGTGATGAGCCTAATTGGTTTTCCCTCTTTGTGTGTTTTTACTTGTCCGAAAATGTGGGGAGCACTTGTGGGAGTGTGGGTTTCAGTGTTTCGTAATCTGATTTAGAAATGGTTCCTTCAGTGAGTCTCTTCTTTAGGCCTGCTTTGACTTGGTCATGGGCCTGATTTTTGAAGTCATATTTTAGTGGGGTGTAGAGGCCAGAGATACCACGGAACACCTTCAACACATCCTCACACAGCACAATTTCCAGGGATTCACCAGAAACTCCCAAAACTTAAAACGGATGCTACGAAGTAGAACCCCACTCAGTGAAAAAACTGGCCCTCACACCACAACAGCTACACACACAGAGCAACCCACAAGCCCACAATGCCCACAAAGCTTGCTTGCAACTACACACAGATACCAAACACGCAGCAAAATAAAATCTGACGAGGCGCCCCTCGACGACCTCCCCTGTTCTCAGGAGCAATTACCAACATAAAAGACCTCACGCGACGCCTTAGCCAAAAACTGCCCAAAAACTTCCTGTGCGGTCTACAAAATCCCATGTAGAGAGTGCCCGGCCATCTACACAGGAGAGACAAAAAGAGACGTCATCTCACGAATCCGTGAACACATAACAGCCACGAGATCGGGAGATAAAGACAATGGTGTAGCCATGCACCACGAATCCACAAAACACGATATTGCATGGGATCAGATCAAAACAGTAGTCCACTCAAACTCCAATCGCGATAGACATTTAAGAGCCCTAGAAGCCATAGCAATCCTTCAATCTGAAAAGGCACGAGTTCGCCTCATGAACATTCAACCCACAGCTTGTCCAAACATCTCCAACTTAATCCATCCACACCTATCTTCTCTGCTACAAGAACAGTGGGGAGCAACGCGATGCTTGGATCCCAGATGGCCTTTGCAGATCAGTGGTCACCAACCAGATTGCGGCGAAAACAACCAACAACACGATGTAGTTTCAGACTCAAACAGCCCCAAAGTGGAAGCCTGATGAAGACAAGCGACGTTGTGTAAATGCTTGTTGAAAATTCGCGGAAACAACGTTTCCCTAAAACATTTTGAAATAGCATCAAATTTTCTGTGCAATCGTTCACGATTTTCAAAGTATGAAACCACACGCACTTTTTGCCAGGATAGATGCTATCCACCTATGCCTAGCCTATCATATTAAAACAATAAAAGTAAGATTACATGAATTTGCGGCTAATGCCGTTGTCACAATATTAAGAATATTTAACATAACATAACTTTTTAGCCTTCGGTAAGGTTAAAAGCGTTAAGAGATGGGGCCTGGGCAACATCTGCAGGAAGCGCATTCCAAGGATTTACAATGCGGCGTGAAAAGAAGAACTACCGCAGTGCCTCCTAATAGGCTTTACTACCAATTTTAGGTTGTGGCCCCTTGTTTGTTTGCATTCTCTTATTTGGAAGAAACTGTTGCTATCTGTATTAGTTAATCCATGTAGGATTGAGTATGTCAATTGTCAAGTTGAGGTCCAACCTAAGCCTTTTAATTTCAAGTGAGTCGAGGTTTATAATACTTAAACGTTCCTTGTTAGTCTTGTCTTTTAAGCCTGGCAAATATCTTGTGAAAGTTGACTGGACAGACTCCATGCCATTAATGTGTTTTATCAAATGCGGTGATCAGACCTGACTTGCACTTTCCAAAATTGGCCTCGCAAACAATTTAAGTGCCCAAACTAAAGTTTTAACGTTACCCGACATAAAGCATCATTTGACTATGGCCAGTCTATGCTGTGCAGTCTTGGCAACGTGGTCATAATGAGACCTGCTCTTAACGTCATAAGTAAACCACACGCCCAAGTCATTGACCTCGGTAACATGATCAAGTGCGTTTATTTTTTTGTAGTTGGTAGTCCATCGTCATATTTTTGGCCTAAAGTGGAAGGTCTTAACATTTCAGGCCTGATAGTGGTAAATTCCGCATTTCTGACCAGTGTTCCAATTCAAGTAGTGATGAGGCTAATGCCAAGTGGTCCTCCATATATTTCATTATATTATAAAAGTTTGGGTGGGTGGAACCCAGTTGAATGACACAAGTTGTCTTCTAAGGCTTCTGAAAATGTTCGGCAGTAAAAATAGTCTTCTCTGATGATAGTGACATCAAGGTAATTGGGTGTTAATTATATGGCAGGGTGTTCACTATGTAATGTAAACGAGCACCACCGAAAAACGCCTGTTTTTCAAAAATTTGAAATTTTTTTTTCTTGAGGCACCCAAATGCCTCGCCGAGGCATATCTTGCCGTTTTTGCAATAATGGTCTGATTCCTACAAACTCTTCGACATTTAATAGCCTGTCCAAATACAAGACTCTTGGGGAAGCCCAAATCCGGACTTTCCACCAGGAAGAACCATTAAACTACGTTTGAAGATCATCTCAAACCCACCACATCGCACCTTCATCATGGCCGCCATTATGAAACTCTGTACTTTTGTATTTGTATTTTATCCTTTTTCTTTTAGGGCAAAAAGCCCGAACCCACTAGCTTAGTGCGTTTTAGGAGGAGCTTCCTCTGCGCAGGTACTCAACCTCGAGGATTTGTACAGACAACAATTTGAAGTGTGATATTTTTTATTGTGTTCGTCGGCCGCAATCCATATGAAAATTTCCACAACGATCAATTTTAACTTCCAAATTAAACGTTAAAACGTTCCCAGTTACTTAATGCGTTATTGCATCCTACTAAGCTAGTTTATTTAACCACATTTATCCTTTTATAATAACCTTTTACCCCCTGAAACGCTATCATGTGTCCAAACGTACTACGACCTGGCATTCTACCGGACACGAATTTTTCAGTGTATATATGTTTGTTTTAGTTCTCTAGACCCGACTGAGACCTTTCAAACGCTACTGATAACTTGAACTACTATTAAAAACCAAAAGATGTTTATAAAAGATCTGTTCAAACCCAATCCGAAAGTCAAACTGTGCAAAAACTTCGAATCGTCAATTCCCCCCCCCCCCCCAGCCAAAACTAGTTGTGGTGTATAACACTGCAGTTTACAGTTAAAGCTTATAAAATTTAACAGTAATGCTTTATGCATTACCCAAGCCAAAGTATTAAGCTTTAACAAGAGCTATTCACGTTGCAAACATGTAAATATTCAATCCGTAGCCAATAATACAAAGTAAAGGCCTATTTCCCAATGTTCAATAGAGTAAAACTCAAAACAGGCCTATCTTTTCCGTTTACATGTCCCTACTCCTTCAAACGGCACTGCACCCATTCCCTTTGTTCAACCGACTTCTCCTCCCACTTTCCATTGTTCTCAAGACCCTCAGCCAATCAGACCCCCGCAGCTATCTTCGGCGTCCGCGCCTACTTCCGGTATAGTGTATAAAACCCCAGCCCCAGAACTCAATCGTTAGACAGCTCACAGATCTCAAGCTAGAGAAGGGTCACGCCAGTCGGGAGTGGAGACGCCATGTCCGGAGAATGCCATGCCGGGCACGATGGTAGTGGTTCGTTTGTTATAGTTTAGCTTTTGAAAGTTTAGTGTAGGACCCCCATATTCTAAATTTTAGTTTAAAACTTAACTTAACTCTCTAGCTAGGGAAAATCATGGTGGAGACGCCTGTAGCGGCATCTTAGGTTCTCTCTTCCCATAACGTCAGAGTGGTTCTCTTACTAAAAACTAAATTTTCCAGTTTATTTTAAATGGATCTTTAATCTAAACTAAATGACGGTTTGATCTTTGTGGAAGTCAAATTGAGACATACTGATACCTAAGTGTAAAATTGCCGGGCTTTTTATTACTTAGAACAGTTCTCGAGGGAACTAAGGGAGGTTGATCTTTTTGTACTTGGAAAACTTAGAAACATAACTGTGGACGGTTGATCATGTAGAAACATACTGTCAGACTTTTATCAGTTGCGGCTGTTGAGTCTTGTGGGTGTCTCCGGGAGCACCTAATATTACTTTTTCTATTGTGAAAATTTAAACTTTTATTCAAACCAAGTGTGTTTATCTGATTTTGCGATGCACTAAGGTATATTCAAACTTGTTGCTTTTAAATAATTTATTTCAAAAGCTTTCAGAAGCAAAACGTAATGTAAAGTGTTCTTTATTATCTGTTGCATAAATAAAACCAGGAGTTTTAAGCTTCAGTCGTTTGCTAGATTTGATTAATTGTATTTTAGTGTAAAATTAAATATGTAGCCCATCTTTAGATTTTAGCTAGTAAAACAGTTAAATCCACCGTTGGTGTCAGCGATACCAACAGTTTAAGGTTAGACCCCTTTAATTAGGACCGGCGCTTCATCCCCCCATGCTGGGACAGTGTCCATGCTGTGTTGAATAACGTAAAAAGCCGTCGTTAACACCGATTAACCTCAAGCTGAAACTCCACGTACACCATGGAAACCGGGGGCGTTACAAGCCCCTAAGCCATCGTAGCGTCCGCCGTTACAGTAAGAACTGTTTTATGGCATTAACTTGAGCAGCAGGAATTATGGCAAATGGCATCTTTGTAGTGGGGTCCAGAAGGTTATGTTGAGAAATTGTTGGAAAATTTTAATCTCCTGAAGATGCAACTCGGACGAGATGCATTATATTGAAATATTGAAGTAATGGCATGTCAGCTGGGTGAGTATTATATTTCTAGTCAGTTTTACCATGAATTTACCCCAGCGAGATGCACATATTTTTAAAACCTTTAGTTTGTCACAACGTAAGTAATTATCTGCACAAAATGTTGCAGTTTCTTTTTATCTTACAGTTGTGCTAGTTACTTCCATCTGAGTAAAATGCTTTTAACCATAGCCATGAGCATCTCCATTAACTTTGTTAATGAAAGGAATAATTACAAAAGCCTATTCTTTCTTTGTAGCCGGTTGCTGACGATGCTTGTAAAAAGCTTTCACAATTATGCCAGCGACTTGTGACGGAACAAGTTCTTAGTGAAGAAAACCTGAATTCACCAGAATTGTACTCTCTCGTTCAAAATCCAACAAAATTGATTTATACCCTGTACGAGATGCATAAGGGTTATTGTCCCATTCTTGGGAAATCAGATCCAGGTAAGAACCATATAAACTAAATGTGCATGAACTCCAGCAAAGGCAGTATTGAACGGTGAATATAGGGAGATCATTTATCAGGATCATTAATGTGTAAATGCATAAGGTCTTATAAAGCTTGGTAAAATACATATCTCAGAGGTGAGGACTCGCCTCTGAGACCTTGCGCATTTTACCAAGACGCTATCTTGCAAATAAATAGGCTCTAAGTTAGCTTTTCGTTCGTTCCTTTGTGTTGTGCTTAACTAATGAGATACCTCCTTTGTATTCGGCACTTACGATTTACTTTATCCTAAATTATGGAAAATTACGTTTCATCCGCTCCTTCCGTTGCCACTCCCTTACGTATACTAACCACTTTAATTTTTGTCACGTGGTGCGGATGGTAGTGTTTTTGTCACTACTGTAGCTGTTTCAACATTCGGATGCACTGTAACATTACTGAAGGAGGGGACAAGGTTTTGAAACCCAAGACTATTAAGCCTGAAATACTAGAGTTATGGAAACACTCAGGTAGAATGAAGAAGGTAAGTAAGGCGGAAGGAAGGAAAAAGGTACGGACTGTTGAGATGAGGCCTAATGCAAAGTAAAAAAAAGTTATCATGTTTTAATTCGCACTAATGTCGTAGACCCAGTGCCTGGTGGTAGTGTTCGAATCTTTTGAGTTACCTTTTTGGACGATACTAATGAATGAGCCAGTGAGTGTCACCATTTCATCTAAAGGTAATTTGTAAATAAGCTTTCGGTGAAGATTGTAAGCTGCGCTACAAATATTCACTAAAGCAGTTCATCTCTTTCTATTAATCGTGTAGCAATTTGGTTTTTCAAACGGGGTTAGGACCAGCATCGTGCTGTGTTGCAGCACGCAACGTCACTTCACCACGAATTTGACTTCCACTCTTTCTTCGTTTGTTGATGTTGTATTTACGAGAATTGTTGAAATGCAGTGCCACTTTCAAGAAGTTTACTGTAAAATTTCTATGTGCTAGGAATTGGTAATGCCGGATCAAACGTCCGATGAAAGGGCAGGAAGCAAGCTGTGTGTCAAAACTTTTGATGTTGCCAGCATGGAGGAAGCTGCATTAGAAAGTCATATGCACTACATCATTACCTTCGAAAACCAACAAGCCTAAATGTGGAAACTTGTCAACAGTTTTGTATCTGTTGAGTTTGCACATGGTTTTCTGTGTTTTGGAGGTGCGAAACAGTCTTCAGCAGAACATGATTGGGTTTCTGTGTTTTGGTTTGGTGTGTTTTGGATGGTACTGAAAGAAACCTAGCAATATTTACGCTAAAACGAAATGAGAATGTACCTATACAGGATTTTGTGAACTAAAAATGCATTGCTTAGGTAAAGCGGTATAAAATAATAAACATTGTTGAAAATCTGTTATTGATTATTGGAAAACTTTGGAAAAGTTGTAATGCAATTCGACCTGGCATCCTCTTGGCTCTGAGACCATTTCCAAACTTGAAAAACCGACAACCAGTGATAACAGTGATTGTTTAAAGACATTATTTCAGAAGTACACACACATATCACCACTAGTACTTGTAGTGATTTGTGTGTGTACCTCTCAAATAATACCGTTTCTAAAGTGGTGGAAGCTAAACCTAGTCTGATAGATTTTGTCAAGTATTTCTGATTGCTGGAGTCTGCACATAGACGTCAAGTTTTTTCTTCAGAAATTATAAACGGGAAATACGGAAAGTAAGGGACCGATCATTATGTATTGCCGGGGAGGAGGGGGGGATTCGGGGATCATAAAGTTTTTGGACCCTCTCGAGGGGGATCATAAATTTATCAGGTCCCGTCAACAGGGGGGGGGGGGGGGCAAAAACATACTGACCAACTGGTAGAAAAAGTCAATTTTGGACCTCAAAAATGGCACTTTCAGTAGTCAAAATTTCAAAAAACACGTCAGCTTTTAGGGGGCAAGCCCCCTCATGATGCGAGAGTTTACAAGATTTTTAAGTTATTAGCACCATTACTGCACGTATAGTTCTTACAAAGAACTTTGTAGGAAAGCCTTGGCACGTGGTTTCTTGGCTTCTTCTGTCTTTCAGTTGCTGACTATGTTACGGATGTGGACATGCAAGCAAACAGTGAGTGTGTTCATCATACTTATTGTATGAATCTCGGTAAGAGATGGGTGTAAGAACATTTTATAGAACATTTTTAACCCAACACGTCTTTTCGTTAAAAACGAGACACCTTTATTGGCAATGGTAACCGTCGGTGTGGAGAGCTGCTTACTTAATTTGGCTACATCACTAAGTTTGGCTACAGGATCATCTGCAGTGTCTTGATAGGTATATAAAAAGCGCATTTTTTTTGGGGGGGGGGGGGACATTGAAATTTGGGTGGTTAAATTTTCATTTCTCCAATTCCCCCCCCCCCTCTGCCATAAATAGAGACCGGTCCCTAAGACAGTTGCGGTACTTTAAAAACATCTTTTTTAACCCTACATCTGATAAATCCGCCAACAAATTTTCTAAGATCCTGAGTTTTAACCAAAACATAGAGCAAATTAATTGCCAAAATATTAAAAAGTGTATTTTGTGTTTTTGGCCTGCTATATTGTGAGGATGATCTGTTCGGTATCAGTTAATTTAACTCTCAATCTATACCAACATCAACCAGCTCGTTCGGCCAGAGCTTGGAGCCAATCTGGATAAGCAGTGGAAAATCCAGATTCCACGTGACATACAGATCAGTGGTTCCGCAGACTAGCGGGAGTTTAAACGTCAGGAAGAAAATCGGTGCTGTGATGTGACTTTTAATTTATTTTCGTGCACAACTTCTGATGAAGGTGAAAGGAGGCTCACCGAAAATTCAAGTGTAGGACCTTTTTGTGTTCTTTGGGGGTGGTAAATGTGTTTTTGTTGTGGTTTTTATGATGCCTTTTAAATACCACTGTGACTACCGGTTGCCGATGTTTTCGACTCTCAATCTGTTCTGCGCAAAAGGAACTTAACATTATAGCCTTATTGTTGTACTAATTTCATCTCCCAAATGCTAAGATTAGATTTAATTCTAAAACTTGCAGATATTCATGTTGCTGCAGAGAAGATTGCTGTTGCGAACAACATTAATCTGGCAAAAATCCATAATACATTAGTTGAGAAGTGGCTGTCACCGGTAGATACAAGCTTTGGCTTAGATGAGGTAGATGCACCTAGAATTATTTCTGTTGCTAGCGTGAGACAGTTATATCATTTTACAAAATTCCAGGTGATAACCAAATGTTAAGAAATGTTAGGTTTTGTGGGGTTATTGAAATTAAGCTACACTGACGTGTGTGTTTGGGTTGTCAGTTTAACTGTATATGATTGCCACAGTCTTAAAGTGGTGCTTTGCTAGGCTGCTGTCACTACTGCATTAAAAAGAAGTCTGTCTCATGGTTGGAATGGGTCCTTGAAAACGTGGAAATATCCTGGAAAAGCCAGCGTTTTGTGTGCTTAAAAACTTTGCGACTTAAAAAAAATGGCTAAGTCCTGGAATACTCGTGGAAATTCCCGTAACAGACAATTTTGTTTCTGTTATGTGTGCAAAAAGTAAGAAGAAAAAAATGCAAAACATCGTGCACACTTCGTGCAGCATGGTACAGTAGAACCTCGATTATCCGAACTAATTGGGACCAAAGGGTGTTCGGATAATCGAAAATTTGGATAATCCAATTTACATGCAAAATAAAAGAGGAAAACTTTTTCTGTACTCAGTTTTAGTGTTTGTGAACTATGCTTGATTATCAAGACTACAGAAAAGAAAATTTTGCATGAAATGACTAAAGGAACATAAATAAAGCAAAGTCAGTGCTTACTCAGTCTCAGAAAAATGGCAAATTTCTGAATATTTTTAAGAATGGGAGTTTAAATAATCAAGATGTTCTGATAATCGGTGTTCGGATAATCGAGGGTCAACTGTAATTGTATCAGTAAGAGGAACAAAATCTGTCAATAACAGCTTGCCTCAGTAGTGATCAGATTTTAACTGTGAAAAATTTGCCTTTTAGTTGAGTTAATATTCTCATTGTCTGTTAATTATGTGTGGTCCTGGAATTCTAATTGACAAGTTCTTGCAAAATCCTGGAATTATAAGTTTAAAGGCGAACCCACTGTTTAAGTTTATTGCATTTTAAGTAATGTAAAACAAAATGAAATGATACTATAATTTACAAAATTTCAATGTATTTTTCAGTCAATGTGTGGTTCCCCAATGAAAAAAATTTCGTGTAACAACTACGAACAAGATGAACTTAATCTTCAGAGGTATGATGTCATTCGACAGCAGTACGCTGCTATTCTTATCATTATAAAAATGTTTCCATTCTGCATGTAAATATTTTCTAACTTTAAAGTAAGCCACTGTCTCCCAGATCTTTTCTTGCTGAACTGATACCACGGTGATCAGTCAAAAAGGAACGATGCACCAAATGATCGAGCCCAACCAATCACTGATGCCAATCTTGTGCCAGTAGCATGCATCATCAAGGCTCTAATAATTACAATAGTTGCTTAAACAGATTATTAGCAGAGCTCTATTTTAACAGGCTTGGCTAAATTAACAATAGGAACAAGATCCTTAGCACATTTGCACTTTTTGTTTGTCGGGAATCAGTTTTGATGATTGGCTATTGATTGATCAGTAGCTCCCATAACTTTCATCAGTTACTGAGTTTTACCAATTTTTTTTTCTGACTGGCATATACTGGTTCAATGCAGCCTTATTATTTACTTGCAAAAGTCTGGAGTTAAATACAGTTGGGGCGGGTCTGAAATCGTGGTTCTAGCAAATGCAAGCGAGTCATAATTTGTTAGGTGGGTTTCTACTAGTTCACTGTTCCATCATCGTTAAGCACAAATTGTTTCTTTCCCTAAATGTTAAATGCTCCCCCGCTTAACGGAAAAGCAAGTTAGCACCTTAGAAGCAACAGGACAAAATCAAACCGCTAAAATTTAACTTATTTTTTGCCTTGATGGAGGCAGATTAAGGCAGCAACATTAGGGACATTTTGTCCCTGGCGTTTTTAAGCCCCCCCCCCCTCCCCTCCCCGCTTGGGCTAGTTTCGGAACCAAAAAACTACTAAACAGTATTACCCCATATATGAGGAATCCTTCTCTGTCTATGCTTGCTTGCTAATCTTTAATCTTCTTATCCCAACCGTCCCTTTAGCCATTGATGCCTGTAACATATGCGATTATACACAATCAAAACACGTTTTCATTTCCATCCGAAAATACTTCAATTTAGACATTGGCTAAATATTGTTTGTTTAAGCTCTTTATGCCCAAATTTAATTTTATCCTCTGAGTACTAATGGCTGAGCGAAAAGCAGCACTCAGGTCTACCTCCATATTTCTGGGGCAAAAAATGACCCACGTCACAGCAGTCCTAAAAATTGGCCTCTCCAGAACAACTCTGAATGGCTTCCAAGACTAAGTATTTTATGCATCTAAGACTTGCCTCCCATTAAAAAAAAAATTGAGCGGTAATCTCTGAATTTAGACGGCTGTAATCAGCCAATCAATAGCCAGCTTTTAACAAACAGCAGGACCGATAATTCAGCCTCTAGGGCTCCAGCAACAGCTAATATTGGGCTAAAAATTATCGGCCCGTAGTACTCAAAGAATGATTCCATAGCTTTCCACCAGATGGCCACCCTGCTCATCTTCTAGCGGGCATCACCGTCTGTCCCAGTGTATTTTTCTCACTAATTGTTTGGGCACCTAGTTAGTAAGTCATGCCTATGCGCCACTGCAAAAATGCCCGACTCTCATATTAATTTTGAGGCCTGTACCGCCAACATCGAATTTTTCACCCATTTCAAGACTCGTGGCGACAGTGTCGCAGATGCAAGTCATGTATTTTTAGAGTAAATCAGGGGTGTGCGATACTATCGAACTTCGATACTGATACCGATACTTTATTGGTATCGGTACTGGTATCGAAGTTCAAAACATGGTATCGATTTTTCAGTAGTGTCGAAGGTATCGAAAAAGTATCGTTGGTTTAAAAAATACAGCAGTATTAGAGAGTATTGAAGAGGTTTTGGAACAGAAAATTAATTTAAAGAGTTGACATCATAGTAGATCTTTGATCGATAGGCCTAACATTTAGTAGCCTAACAATAGCTGCAGTTTCACACGTTTTTAATGGACCACGTACCTATCGACTCTTTGTTTATGAGAGTAATCTGCACCAAATAAATCATAAAATCCCAAGAAGAACGGTGATTACTGGAATAGAATACGTTACAGTTGATTGCTGACTGTTTATGGAAGACAAGACTTTATTATTATAACGTTGCTGGTTTCTGTTGTTGAGTAACGTTTTAGTGCAACTTGAACCATGAGCACCCATCTTGAAATTGAACAGTGCAAATGCATGATGGGTACTTTTCATAAAAATAAAGGAACTAATTTGTTTTAAAACTTAATTTAAAATTTTAAAATTAAACTGAATTTTTTGTGTTAATAAATTATAAATTTAAAAAATATTTTATTTATATTTATATACATAAATACAAAAAAAATGTCCGGAAAGCAAAGATCTTTATTCATGTTAGCTTCACTAAGCATTAGGCATAGACCTTGTCAACAACAATTCTTTGTAACTATCTTGTTTTAAACTCAAATTGAATTTCTTTTTTATTAAACTGAATATGTTTGTGTTACTAAATTACAAATATTAAATTCATATATATTATATGACAATATATAATTTTTTCTGTATTGCGTTATTTGTAATATCAAATACATAAAAATGTAAGTAAATTCCATGTAGCCTAGTCCGAGTTTATTTTAAATATCTATGCTGAACAGTTGTCTATAGGGTACTTTAATTAAAATTAATCATGTTTTTCATTAATACTATTACGCCTTTATAAAACTTTTAAGGGTAATTTTCTAACTTAAAGAATTTCAGCTCAACATTATTGTTATCTGAAATATTTCTGCAAACGGTAATTGTAATAAAGGAGTAAAGGAAGCTGCAGATGAAGTAATTTGAATTTGTTTATTTCTACTGCTTCCTTTTAAAAGGTATCTGTATTGAAAAAACTATTGGTATCGAAAAAGTATCGGTGTCAAGAAAGTATCGCGATACCGATACTCAGATTAATAAAGTATCGGTTCGAATTGAAAAACCTGCTATGGCACACCCCTGAAGTAAATCCATGCAAAGTTTGTATTCAACATGTTAAGAATGACATTAAAACCATCGATAAACAAATGATGGAGTTCTTTACGGTGAAAAATTACAATATTTTCCTAGACTTTATGTCCAACTTGATTCAAACTCATCTTCACCAAGTTAAGATATTGATCTTTTAAAACTCGATCTCACAATATCTTGCAAATTTTCGACAGCTTTGGCTAGTTTGGTGGTATAACTGCTTCATATCTGTCTTCTTCGGGCACTAAATCTCAGTCCGTTTTCCGTCTCCAACTACGTCTTCGTTTTGTATTTTGAATAACGGCGCCTGCCGTAGCCTCTCGTATTTACGATGTTGCTCGTTGCAGTGTGTTTCTAGGTGAGCACTAACCTCTCTGCTTATTAAATGGCTAATGGTGGGATTTGATGGACCTTGTAAATTCATTAACTTCTTGTGCTTTCTGGTGTGCTCAACAATAGCAAGGGACTCTAGTCCTCGTATATGTGCGTCACTTCTGTTGTTAGAAATTAGGAGCGTCCCAGTATTTTTCCAGTTTTTCCAGTCTATCGGATGCTTCGTCTCCATGCAGTTGACGGCTATGCTGCTGGTTTCAACTTTGTTTTGTACGTCCGCATGGTGTTGTTTTACTCTCGTATGGATTCCTTTTCTGGTCTCTCCTATATATGTTGCTTCACACCCACCGCATGGGATCCTGTCCACTCCTTCTCTCGTATTAGCTTCAGCATTCCCTCAATGTCTTCTGGTTCACATTCTTGGAGCTGTGCTTGTCGATTTCTCCACTGCATGGAGACGAAGCATCCGATTGACTGGAAAAATACCGAGACGCTCCTAATTTCTAAAAACAGAAGTGACGCACATCTACAAGGACTGGAGTCCCTTGCTATTGTTGAGCACACCAGAAAGCACAAGAAGTTAATGAATTTACAAGGGCCATCAAATCCCACCATTAGCCATTTCATAAGCAGAGAGGTTAGCACTCACATAGAAACGCATTAGAACGAGCAACATCGTAAATACGAGAGGCTACGGCAGGCGCCGTTATTCAAAACACAAAACGAAGATGTAGTTCGAGACGGAAAATGGACTGAAACTTAGTGCCCGAAGAAGACAGATGTGAAGCAGTTATACCACCAAACTAGCCAAAGCTGTCGAAAATTAGCAAGATATTGTGAGATCGAGTTTTAAAAGATCTAGTATCTTAACTTGGTGAAGATAAGTGTGTTTTAAGTTGGACATAAATTCTCGAAAAATAAAAACATTGAATGCACATTGTGGATATCTGACCAAAGAACTGCAATGAGAATGTTAGTCATCTTCTAAATCTACTAAATGGGTTAAGTTAAGAAAAGTGCTGTACATACTATGTATCAGTCCCGTCCCCAGCTCTGAGGAATTTGATAATCGTAACGTTCTGTTGAATACCCCAACCTGAATCTTGGTGCTATTTATTACTCTTGGTTTCGAACTAAAGTTGAGGTTTCCGATTTGGCTTCGAAATTCAGTCCGTCCAGTCTGCCATTAGGTATGAAGTAAAGCAGCAGATTTGTAACAAACGCTGTTCTGTGTCGCCTCTAATAATATGGCCGCTGCATCACCCGTGGAGTCTACCTTGAACTCTACCCACTGATAGCTCCCATATCTCGCTCGAGAACAATACTCTTGTTTCTACGGCGCCTGCTGGAGCACAACCCATTTCGATTGCGCCCGTTATCAATGTTTTGTCCAAAGAAATTTTGCATAATAATGAAAAATCGGGGACAAAAGTAAAGTCGGCGATTGTAGCCCATATTACTCACAACACTAAGCCCGTGTAACATTTGCACAGTGAATGTTATTCCATCATCGTGTTTAGCAGTAAGCAATCTAACTTCAAATGCAATAAAAGCGACGTGTGAAACGAGCGATTTAAACTCGAACGTACGATGCTATCTGCTTCAACAAATTGGTGGAAGTAAACAGCTACTCTTTCAGTTGGCCATTGTATTGGGATAAAGGAATGACAATAATTGAAGGAAGGTGATGGGGGCCTATTATATTTTATCCACGGCCTCGAATCAACTTAATCTGGCCCTTTGCCTAGCCTATTCTCTATTCCTTAGCTATGTGGCTTATTTATAGTCTATCTTTACTGCAGTTAAAATATTGACTATTTAGAGGAGAGAAATTACTTGCTCTTAAAACATGGTTTATATTTACCGTTATTCCCCATACTCTTGCCTTGTTTACCTCTATTGCTTGATTCTGGATTTGCCATTTGGCTGTAACGTTGCTTAGCTGAACGGCAAATCCATAATCGGCAATAGAGGTATTCAAGGTAGGGCAAGGTAGTTAGGTTGAGTTTTAGCTCGTAGAATTTTAAGGTTGGGAATATTCGCCCCAAAAATAACACGCAACATTTTCATGCAATTCATTATACAGCTTCATAGTGTACGCTGGGGAGCATCAAATTTACAGCTTTCTCTAGGAAATGCTGCATACCTAAGCTCTAGCAGCCATAATCTTGTGTAGTTTTCTGTTACCATATGACTGGTTTTTTAATTGTTTTACATTACGATTTTTTCCAACAGAATTATATATATTCTACGGTATGGACCCGTGGAAGAAAATGTTTTAAGTATGCTTCGAAAGGCACTGATGGTACGTATGTAAGCTAGTCAGTGTTCCGTTTTCTGCTCGTAAAACATTAACATCATATCCGTATAGTTCACACTACAATGCTCAGTTTTACAGAACCGAGTAAATAATACTGACTTACTGTGTATTAGTAATGGTAATTGATTTAGTATTTGTTTATTACCACTGTATAACCTTGATGTGGAAGACTTAATGTATTTTTAAAACATACAATAGCTTTAAGAAAAAATCAATTAGACAAAAACAATGCACTTTACCATAACGTCACTACATCTAATAAAAATCAACAATAGGAATGATGGTCTCATTTGTTTGTTTAAATGAGAAATGAACTCACTGGTGTTAGGTCATATCAGCAGTAGTGAATAAAGAATACGTGTTCCCATACAGCAGCAATATGTTAGCTGTAATATTAAGCTTTTACTATGTTCTCAACTATTGAATATTTTTACAATGAAAATAAAGACAATTTTTCTAAACCTTTCGTTTGTATGCAGCCTACTTGCCCCCCTACCCCCAAGTAGACTGCATTTTTTACAGATTGGTACGCTGGAATAGTTACTGGGATAGGTAGAGCAACCATCTTGGAAAATGGCGACATTTATGTTTCCGGTTTGCATGGTTCAGGCTTCTTGGAAAATGGAGGCATTTCCGGATTTTTAGGGGGCAGCCATTTTGTTTGATTCTTCCTGGGCAAAAATAGTACTATCATACTACTGTAAAATATCTTTTCTTTCACCAAAGGCTAATGCATGAAAACCATATTAGTCAAGGTTTAACACAGCTTGGCGCTTTTTAGCTTAAAGGGCAATTACATCCATTTTGACATGCATGCTTTACTTTTGGATGGATCACTTCACACAATAACTAAACACAAGAACTGTGGTAAGAATACAAGTTAATTATTGCATCACCAAAACACGATACGGAGACCGCCATTGTTTTGCTGGAACACGCAGAAATTAATGCCGACAGATGTCACGTTTTGATTTCGGCTGCGAGTCGAAATCGAACAGTGACATCCGTCGGCATTAATTTCTGCACGTTCCAGCAAAACAATGACGGCCTCCATGTCGTGTTTTGGTGATGCAATAATTAAATTGTTGTATCGGACGTACGTAACGTATTCTTACCGCAGTTTTTGTTTAGTTATTGTGTAAGTGTTCCAAAAGTAAAGCATGCATGTCACAATGGATGTAATTGCCCTTTAAGATTTTTTCCATCTTTACTTATCAAATAACTGTTGTTGGAACTAAATAATTGTGGACACCTCCAAGAATGTTACACTATGCTCTACTAATCTTGACCTGAAATTTATGATTTATGCAAATGTTTGGTTTTTTTTTTTACGGTAGTTGTGCCATTCTTATTTCATAATGGCCAAGCAGCACAATTTTCTCCTGTGAGCCAGAGGTTCCAAGTTTGAACCTTAGCCTTTGTCATTTCTGATGACAAGGATGAGTAGCAGGGAAACTTGATTTGCAGTTGTTAGGATTTTTAGTGAACTTTTTACGTTGCTTTTAAAGCTCAATAAAGGAGAAAGAATTGCATTCCTGCCACGAGAATTTTGGTCGAGAATTTCCTCCCCCACACCCATTGCATATTTTGACGTTGAAACTAGAGACAATTTTCCTAAAACTTACATTTTCTCAAGGTTTGAGATTCTGACCTTGGGGTGTGGAGAGGGCACTATCGCAAGGAAAACTAATGTCTAGAAGAAAACCCCGAGCTTCACATGTCGAAGAAATGGGGTCAGTTAAATAAAATAAAACGACAATTTTAACTTGATTAAAATTAGTTTTTACTATCCTAAAATACGTACCTCTAGTATGTGCTAAAATCGTTTTCGATTTGCTTTTCTACTCGATTTTTTAAACCCCTTAAAAGTTTAAAACACCTACAACACTTGCAATGCAAGTAGGTTAGCCTACATGCCACTTGGTGCGCAACAATCGTTGCCTCCAACAAGCCAAAGCCAGCCAAACAATGACACTTCGTTTTCCGGAACCCACAACTCAACTCTTCCAGGGTTCGGCAAAGTGGGGAGGCTGGGCGGGTCCTACTAAAGGTAAGTATTTTAGGATAGTAAAAACTAATTTTAATCAAGTTAAAATTGTCGGTTCTTACTATCTGTAAAATACTAACCTCTAGTATGTACTCCTTGTGTTATCTCCTTTCCACTGTGTACACAAACTTCACTCACTCCCCAACAACACTTCCAGCCGCCCCATGGGGATGCTCCAGACCGCTCCCACACGCCGTATCTGTTTCACAAAGATAATGGGCGATGAAGGTGTTCTTGTTGGTCCAAGAGCAGGCAGCTACCACATCATTAAGTGGGGTGCCAGACGCGAAGGCCCAAGACGCAGCCAAAGCCCTCAGCGCATGGGCCCCTCACATTCGCAGGGATGGCTAGATTGTCCAGTCCGTGCTCGTACGCTCGCTTGACGACCTCACAAATCCATTTCCCTGTCTTCGCTGGTGACGGTAAGGGAAGGACACCTCCAGATGCTCGATCCCATTTCAAAACTGCTGAGTGAGTGTAGATCCTGCTCATCCCGAACGTCCAGACTGCTCCGTCAAATTGGACCTAAGAAAAGGTGGAGAGCCCGGACCGAGCCTTCAGTCCACTCCGTACCCCCTGGATCAACCACTGGCTTCAATGCCTTATCACCAAAGGCGTGGGGGCCACATCTGGTCTTTGATTCTTCGCAAGAAAGTCAGCTGGAAACCCCAACGACTCGGACGACCAGTCTCGAGCAAAACGGATGTTCTTGCCATCTCTCACCAGAGCAGCTAGCTCACTCTGCCAATCCGTCGAAGTCAGACCCACCAAGAAAAGAGTCCTCTGTGTCAGTAGAAGCAACGGAGCTGAGGTCCGTAAGGTGCCAACTCCAGACCGGCCAACACCAAGGGCAAGTTCCATTGAACAACTGTAAGACCACGGTCTTGCATTCACAAACGCCCGGACCAGGCGTGAAAGACGTTCACTGGCCACAAGCTTCTTATTGCCCAGGATCGACGAAACAGAGTTGGTGGCCGACCTGTACCCCTTGATAGCAGTCGGGGACAGGCCCTTGGCGAAAGGTTCTTTCAAGTAGGACGACAAAGCGGCTTCGGTAGGGTCCGTTGGATCACATCCCTTCTCCTGGCACCAGAAATGCGAAACCTTCCACCAGGCCTCCATGTTCTTCCTCGTCGACGAACCCAACATCCGCTCCGAGGCCTCGGTGGTAAAACCCTCTCCTTCCAAATTCCTCACCACAGTCTCCACCCGTGAAGATGAAGCATAGCGGGACAAGGGTGGGTGGCCGCACCTCCGTGCTGGGTCAGGATGGAGTCCGAGACGCAGTTCCACTAAGTCAGGAAACCATGATGCAGCTGGTCAGAGTGGTGCCACCAAAATGTATTCTCCCGGGGACTTGCGAAGTTTGTTGCAAGACGCTTGCAGAAGCGAGAACGGGGGGAAACAGGTAACTGACAGGCCTGCTCAGTTGATGGAGAGAGCGTCCGTGGCGCACATCGTCGAGTCCGGAAACTGCGAGGCAAAGTGTGGGAGTTGGCAGTTGTAGCATGTTGCAAACAGGCCCACCCAGGGCTTTCACCACGTCAATAACGAGCTCTTCTGGCACAGGCGGAGATCGAACCTTCATTCCGTTGCAGGAGTTCTCTGATGTGACAACTCGTCTGCTAGATTATGGAGCTTCCCTGCTACATGATGCAGACGCAGGTTGAGGTGCAGGGCTTCGCGCAGTCGAAACAGCAGGAAGGTCCCTTCCATCATCAACCAAGAACGAGTCCCTCCTCCTATCATGACGTGAGCCACCGCCGTCGTGTTGTCCGTCATGGCCATCCCCGCCTATCAACGTCTTCCCACGCAAAAACTCCTTCCCAGGTCTGCACTGCCAGACGATTTGCTCGCTTCTCCAGAACATTGATGTGTAACTGGCACTCCTCATCCGACCACACTCCCGCCATCATGAGACCCTCAAAGTGGGCCCCCCGCCCCCCCCCCCGCCGGTGGAGGACGGGTCGGTGAAGAGAAGTCCAAACGGCTTAGGGTATTGAATCGGCACTCCCCGGCAGGTGTTGAGGGGGTCGCCCCACCACTGAATGGTATCCACCTGCAAACTGTCCAGAGAAATCACGTCCCGCCAGGACGACGAGGTTGCCACTCCTGGTTCCTGAACCAATGCATCGGCCTGACCTTCCATTCCCCGAAAGGAACCAGCTCAGCGCAGGAATCGACGACACCTGTTACCGACGTCAGGTCCACTGACGTAATCTCCGTGGCTAGCTGCAACCTTTCCATCCGATCCTGTTATTACTCAACCTCTACCTGCAATGGCCAAACCGTGAACTCGCCCGTATCGAACCGAGCGCAGAGGAACACAAACCGCCTGCACGGCACCAGCCTGGACTTACCTTGACCCAGAGCCTTGAAGATACGACAACACCTAAGTACTTCCTCCGACTGATAGCGGAGCAACCAATCGTCGATGTAGGCATGGGCCCAAATGTCCAGATGATGCAGAAACCCCAAACCAAGGCAAAATACTGCCGTGAAGACATGAGGTCCAGTTGAAATACCAAAGGGTAGGATACGAAACTGGTACAATTGACCTCCTACAAAAACGCGAAAAAATGCTGAATCCCCTTGTGCAACGGAACATGCAATGCATGCTTCCTCGAAGTAGATGGCAATCGTCAACAATGGTTGGCTGCATCGCTTCTCTGACCGACTGAATAGCCTTCATTTAGAAACGCTGCTTCCCTAGATGTTGGTTCAGCTTACTGAGGCTGAAGACAGTGCTGGTCAGACACAAATGGCGGCGAATAGCCTCTGCCTACAACGGAGAGAGTGAACAAGTCGTCGGTGATGAGCTTCCAGTTGTCCACATGGTGACGAAACCTTCCCCCCACCTACCGGTGACGTGGAGGAAGGTGGGGGGGGGGGGACATCCATACCTGCTCCTGCGGAGATGACCCCGAGAGGCACCCCTACCACGTTGTGAGAGTCCACGGAAACGTACCCTGCCTTGAAAAGGGGAAAGGGGCTGACCCCTGGAACGTGCAACGTGCTGCTGCGTTGTGGAAAACGCTTGGAGGCATGAACCTGAGAACGAGGAAGGACATGTTCTCTGCTCAAGTCACCAAATGCAAAATGCCCCCCCCCCAAAAAAAAAAGTACGGAATGCATAGAGAAAACTGCTATGTTCCGAGAAGAAACACATGCGTAACCTAGATTGATTAAGTTTTTTTTTTTTTTTCGAAATCTTCACTCAACCCCAAACTCAAAATGCTGTTCAGTGTAAACAAATTTTCGGTCCCTTGGAAGGGGATCGACGTTCTGACGTTTGCAAACCTAGATGTTAAACGAAAGATCACCATTACCGCCCAGAACGCTGTCTAGGCCTCAGACAAGAATGGAAAAAAAAACCCGCCCGAGCAATGCCGACGGGACTAGCAAAGTACGAGAGGGGGGGGGGGACTCGATGCAAGTAGACAAAAAGTTGACCTGACATTGCAAAAGTGGACAACTCTGTTTTCCAAGTAAGCCATCACTCGACGTCTTTATAAGACAAGACCTGAATTTAATTTCAACTCAAAGAGATGAACCGAGTTTCCATTCACAATGAGTAAATGGTACCAACCCAGCCACACGCAAGGGGAGGGGGAGGAGGGGCATCCGAGTCAACCTCCGACACAATCATGCGTCCTTGGAGTTGAGAAACAGAACAGCAGAAAACTTAGCCAACAAAAGGCAACAAAAGGGTTCGTTCTGCAGATCCCTTATGTTCATTCCAAAAATCCAAACGATTTACTTATAGGCCTCACACTGCACAACAAAAGCTGCAGAGCACACGTGGTAAAATGCCCTAATGCAGCCACTGACCCTCATACAAAATACAGAATCAGTAACAAGCAAGGAAAAATTCCTTAACGAAACTAAAGACAAGGAATTAACAAGCCATGAATTAACCAGCAAGGAATTTATAAAGTTAAAAAATTAAAAACCCTTAACGAAATAAAAAGAAATGCAAGATTAGAAGGCGTTTCCGATGCAGTGACCCGCTTGGTCAACTGGAAGAAAGACCGTAAAAAACTGCACGACACGGCCAATGTGAAGAACCAAACGCGGCCATGTGCAACGGCCTGTCAACTCCCCATGACGATGGCCGGCCACAGCCCGTGATGAGAGCCGTTAAGTGCAACCAGAATGCGGCCAAGTACTAACAAAGTTGCGATGCGAAACCACACGTGGCTAACAAGGAACGCCGACGAACTGTTCGGTTTGCACCGATGTTTAGCACCCTTGTAGGTCTGACAACTTCTTGCACATTTCACCCAGGCGTGGTGTTTGCCACGCCCCGACTGTGGGTCCTTTTCCCCTATGTGGGTACACAATATAGTGGCTAGTTTTTTTTTTTAAGCGTTTCCACCGCCACGAGACCTTTTGGGGCTAATTCCCTCCTTGGAGTTTTCATTTTTGTTGCATTCCCTTAACACAACCCTCTTTGCAACATTGCCCCGCACTAACAGCTCCGATTCAGACACGACTGTCTGCTGTTGTGCAGCCACAGGCCCTGTGCCAACAGCCTCATTCGATTGGCGAGTGGGGAATGGCGTTTGCCGATTGGCGATACACGAACGCTGCGAGATCGACTATCATCATTCCGCACCCCGTGCGATTCGATAGCATGACGCTGCCGATGAGGATCTGTTGACGTCTGAGTACGGCGTTTTTTGGCGCCTATCAGACTTGGTGCATCACTCGGAGCTTCGTGATGGCCGCCACGCTCCGAGTGTGGGTCTTTTCCCGACTATGGGAACTAATTATAGTGGCTAAGACTCGTTTTTTGGCGTTTTCTCCGCCACAAGACATTTTGGGCTAACTCCCTCCCTGGAGTTTACAATTTTGTTGCATTTCAATCGCACATCCGCTATGCAACATTGCCCAGCACTACCAGCTCCGGTTCAGACACGACCGTCTGCCGTTGTGCAGCCACAGACCCTATGCCAACAGCCTCATTCCATTTACTCACCACAGGCAGCTTTCCTGCAACAACAGTTTCAGTTTCATAACTACAACGCTCCTCGTCCGCGACAGCAGTAGATGGCAGCACCTGTCCAGCACACGATGGCGCGATTGGCGAGTGTTGACAGCGTAAAAAACGTCGCCATCTTCTCCTGCAGCAAGATGAAACCATCGGCATAAGCTTTGCGTTCCAACCTTCCAGGGAGCGACCGGGCCATCAGGGAAGACACAACCGCCGATGACGAAACAACCTCGGTTTCATTCTTGGTTGCATCCACATTAGGCCTAACCGACTAGTTCACAACATCATGGCCCAAAATGAGCCGCAACAGATTCGTCCGACAAAAACACAAGTGGGGCATAAATGTCAGTGCTTAAAAATTCTAAACGACGCTCAAGAGGAGTTTAAGATCCAGAAGCAGACTCCAACAGCGCCATTTTTTGCAAGATGCACTCGACGCTGGTCAGATTTCTTCCAGGTATGCAGCACCTTCTTCACAACTTTCGTGTCCATAAAATCCACAAACCACACTTGGATTCAGAAAAATTACAAGGCCTACACCTGCGACAGGCAGGGTGAATATCCAGAGGGGTCTTTTTGCACAAACACACGGGAAATTCTCCCGACTCCAACATACAACGCAGTTTATTATTGTCCGTCCTTTTGAAAATTTCGGGCAGGGAATACAAACGTCGCCGATTTCCTAACGAAAAGCAAAAAGAGAGCAGAGCAAAAACCACACGTCTGCACTGTTCCATACCTGAAAACGAAGTGTCATTGTTGGGCTGGCGCTGGCTTGTAGGAGGCAACGATTGTTGCACTCCAAATGGCATGTAGGCTAACCTCATTGCATTGCAAGTGTTGTAGGTGTTTTAAACTTTTAAGGGGTTTAAAAAATCGGGTAGAAAAGCAAATCGAAAATGATTTTAGCACATACTAGAGGTTAGTATTTTACAGATAGTAAGAAACATATGGTCCTAAAATTTATAACATTGTCTTTAAACCAAACCAAACAATGCGTTTTGTGTGACTTTACTTCATTGACTTCTCTTTTAACGTTTGCAGCCTGTCCATAAATTCACAGTGCTATAAAATATGAATCTGTTAGTTTACATTCTTTTCTGCAATAAGCAATTCATTCCTTTGAGTAACAGATTGCTGTTTCACTGTTTTTGTATCTTTTGTACAAAAATGTAATTGTTTCGTGATATGTGATTACCGCATATAATTTCTGTTTAGGAATCGCAGCGTGTTGGTTATGTCGTGAAGTATCGTGCCCTGCGATGTCTCTTTTCTATTGCTGATCATTCGACTATTGCAAAGCTATGCCGCAAAAGTGTGCAAGAACTTAGGTAACAGCAAAAGTTGTGTAATGCATGTTAAGAAGGTTACAATGTCAAGTTTTGATAGAATAACTTTTTTTAATTGTTCAGTCTTGTTATTTAGTGGCGAGTTTATGCCATTTAATAGTATATCAAACTGCTACACTTTCTGACGACACTTTTAGGACTACATTCGGGCCTCATATTGGCTTGGCCGGGACTATAGAAAAAGTATAACTTAAGTGCTAGAAATAAGGGAATAACTCCTGTGTTAGTTTTATATCTCTCCTAATTACTTACCTTGCTTTATGATGAATTCTTAGAAGTAGTGACTTTTGTCCTTAGAACCCATCAACTTTAATGCTGTGCAACTATGGCCATTCCCATTAGATGGCACCCACAACCACTAGATGTGCCACCATCTTTCCCTCTGCCTCATATTTGTTACGCCACAAGTGAAAGTAAATCATGCATGACTGAGCTCCACGAGTGTGTATGTTGCTTTTATGATGTCACATGCATAAAATGGGGAAAGCGGCTAACGCCGTAAGATTGGCTCCTGATTGCCATCGATACCGCAACTGCAATTTTCGCACCAACCTTGTTCGCAAATTTGTTTACCGTACTGTGAAGAAGAGATAAATAAGTTTGAGAAAACTTGTTTAAAATCTGACAAGAAAAGAACAGAGGATGTCCAAGCAAAGATCTGCATCGATTGACGACTCCCTCTGCTGCATTGGCCAGGAGGAAAGGCGAAAAGATCTGAATACGAGAACTCGCCAACTTCTCTAGGCATATCTATATATATAATTACACAAAATCCGCAAGGCAGCCAGCAGCAGCAGCAAGCAGGACATACGAAGCAGTCATCTGCATCTGCAGCGCAGCCAGCAGGACATACGATGCCATCTACCGACCAAGGCTGAGATAGTAGCTGCGCCCAGAATGCAACGTCCAGCAGCGCGAACATACGATGCGAACATACGATGCGAACATACGATGCGCGAACATACGATGCCATCTACCGACCGACCGACCGGGAGGGTAGGGGAGTGAGACGACGCGGAATGAGCGAGCGAAGCGAGCGACTCCGCTAGTACTCTAGTAATTGCAGTTCACATTTCACTGTTGAGTCCCCCCCCCCCTTCACTAATGCCGTCTCAATCGCTGGCTTCAAATGTTAACACTATGAATAATAAGCCCAACGTTATTAACAGCAATTTCTAATATTGCATCGGCATGAGTGAACTTGTTCCAAAGTCCGTTAATAAAACTTTAGCAAAATAGGAGCCTTACCTATTATTTTCCCCCAATGGTCCACTGGCCAAGCGTTCAAAACTCTGCGACTTTCATTAACAATACTCCGTCTTAAAACACTATTGGTTGAAGCTGCTTCAACAATCTGTGAATTTAATAATGATAGTGTAGTGATCATTCTCCTTATGGAGCCCTCCTCGTCTGTGTTAAGTTTGGGAACTTTCTCTCACCAATCGGCGCCTTGTACCTACGTCACACTGCTCAAATTACGTCAATAATTTATGCAAAACTATACAATCCGCCCAACTTCCTTCATCCCCGTCCTCTCTCCTCCTCACCTCCAACTGTCCACTCTTATTCTTGCCACTGGCGCGGAAGGTCGTCTGTTGACTTAGACGAAGAAGTGGTATCTGCTTATTTTGTTTGTGGTTTTACACTGCGAAGGACGAGCGACGAGGGTGGCTGGGAGGGCTGCAGCGAGGCCAAGTGCAAACGGACAACAACGAGGACGAGACAGACCTGCGTAGAGGCTAGCTGCTAAGAGAGATGGCGGTGGCCATGTTCGACCGTTAGTTGGGTGTTGACGGAAACGAAACAGCTGTTTGGGGAGCTGAAATGGTTCGCACTTGGTGAGTACGATGTATTTAACAGCTTACGAGCTTGTGGAGAATATTTGACAGGAGAATTGTAAATCGCGAGCGAGAAAAGTGGTGTAGAAAAACGTTTACCGCACAACGGGTCTTATGGGTCTTACAGGTCTTATACCCAGGTTTGGGCCCCTGTGGAACCCCTCGGGCCCTTGAGCCCTCTGCGATTGCCGACTAGCCGACCTGGCCATGACAGAGTTTATAGTAAGAGTTACGCTACAATGTAATTTAGGTGTTAATTCTAGAAACAAACAGGAGCACAGTGGAACCAACATTGTGAGCTGTAAAGCCCCCATTGTTTTCTTTATTTCTTTTGAATAATTTATTGCTAATTGAAATTCTGTTATTATAATTGAATTACGTTTGTTACTGCTGTGTGGAAAGAAATGTCTAAAATGAGCATTTGGTTACAGAAAGTCTTGGAGAGTTAATTGGTGGATATGTGAATTTTTCAACCCCTTTTTTTTTTCTAGACATCTAATGCAGCTATTCCAGTATTTGTCACAGTTAGAAGAACTTAGTTTGCCCTCTAACATCCCCTTATTTAAGTCAAGCCAGATGTATGAATTAGCAGAAGGAATATGGAAAAGGCACAAGAACGAAGTTCGGGTTGGTATGGTTTTATTTTCAGCCAAAGGATTTAACACTGCTTAAAATTAGTTTCTATATGGCGACGGAAAATTTTCATTACTTGTGATTTATTGCATTCCCTCTTCTAATGCAATCTCCCTAAAGAAGTTGTTGGCTTCCCTGCCAACTCGGTAGCTTATCCTACTGCGCAAGTGTGACACAGTGCTCCTATAAAAGCGTTGGCTCGAGGCCTTGTTTCATCTCTTTTCTCTAGGCCGCCACGCTGCCCAGGAACTTCTCCCCAGCTCCCAGGAACCTTCGGGGAACCCAGGAACCCTGGATTCTTTCTTACCTTTGGTCATCGTTCTGGTGGGTCATGTACGAGGCTTAACGCCTTCTTGCGACCCCTTTACTGTTCGATTTGACCAGTCTTGACCTGGGCATCATGAACTCTTGAGTGAGAATTAAAATACCGTTGTCAGAGTTACTGCGGTCGCTTCTTTCTGGTTCGTTCTAGAATGCCTCGTGTCAAAGGCACACCTCGGTGCTGGCCCGAGTAGCCACATGCCCCCCCCCCCCCCTCTTTTTCTGACAGTTTGGTGGATGTTCTTTCACCACACATTCCTGGATTCTCTGCCTTGTCTGCGACCCTTCTTCCATTGATTCTTCAGCGACCAAAGAGGCAGCACTCGAATCGACCACTACGTCCCCTGTTCCATGTGCTCAGGCTCGACCCTCATCACCATCATTTTTTGATCTTAAAAATGTAACCTGCTTCGTCTACTGGATCACCTCTGCATGGCCATCACGACCTTCTTTGGCCTTGTCATCACTGAGTCCTTGCCCGACGGTCGCCTGCCGGCCGTGTCCTCCACATACAACGCTCCACCGATAGTTGCCAAGGCCGACTGGTCCTCTTGCTCTGCTTACCGGTCTCGTACAGCGTTTGCACTACTGACCACTCAAATCCATGGCCCTCGCAGCCTTCTGCCCCTTTCCTCCTTCCACACCTCCACCTGTTCTGTTGGACAACGTGTCTACTTCCATTTCGACTGAACACCTTGTTTTCCTTGCCGTTCCAACACGACCTTCCTCCTCTTTAGCGGTCGTTCCTGCGACCGTTTCATCCTCCGGTTCACCCTGCCGTTGTCCCAGTTTGTTCGTTCTCCACGGATTCCCATGCGACGTCATCTTGTGCCTTGGTCGCCACCATCTGCTTGTACTTCTCGGTCGTTACTACGACGTCCTTCTTCACCAGCTCGACTGACCTGGATAGCTGCGGTCGTCGCACGCCAGTGCCTCATTCTTCGGCCACCACCCAACTGCGTTCACCCATTCCTGCGCTCCAGCATCCACACCTGTTTCTACGTCCGGGTTATCCTCCCACCGGCCTCCCAACTCACAATGCCTCCTTTGCTCTAAGGCCTCCTGTCTCATCCCTACAAATGACCGCAGCCATTTGACTGCCCTCGCTTCCCATTGCCGGACGTACTGTGTTCAGACACTGCCTCGCCATTTAACTGCTCTATAGGCAACCGGTCGGCCTTCTTGATAGTCCTTTTGCTCTCACGACTCGCAGCACGACCGGTAGTTTTCGTCCGTACCAGCTGACGAAGCAACCAAAGGTCGGCCCGACCCTTTGCCTGGCGTTTTTCTCCTGCTGGATGCTACACCCTCCTGGGGGCTCTTGCTGCTACTGCTAGTGACCTCTTCGCTATCATTGGATGCAACTGTACTCTGTTACTCTTCGCATCACAGCTTAGTGGCAGTTCGTCATCGCCAACGGAAGAACAGCACAAGCATCGTACAGACGACAGGGTTGTGCGATACCAGGTTTTTCAATTCGATACCGATACCAATACTTTATTAATCTGAGTATCGGTATCGTGATACTTTTTCGATAACGATACTTTCTCGATACTGATACATTTTCGATGCTGATACTTTTTTCGATACTGATACCTTTTTAAAGAAAGCAGTAGGAATAAACAAATTCACATGACTTCCTTTACTCCTTCATTACAATTACTGTTTACAGAAATATTTCAGATGACATTAATGTTGACCTGAACGTCTTTGTTACGTTAGAAAATGAACCTTAAAAGTTTTATAAAGGCGTAATAGTATTAATAAAAAAATTATTAATTTTCATTAGAGTATCCTACAGACAACTGTTCAGCATAGAAATTTAAAAATAAATTCGGACAAGGCTAATGGGATTTACTTAACATTTTTATGTATTTCACATTACGAATAAAGTAATACAGAAAAATAAATATATTATAATTATGTAATTATGAAACAAAGCTTCAAATGGGTTTGTTTTTTTTTTTT
>JAHWFP010054322.1:0-16961 GCA_023313725.1 Lithobius niger | reverse complement strand
TGGTATAAGAGAGGTCGCCCACTTTCCAAAAAGAGTCGGCCTTTGAAAGTTGTGATATCATGAACCATGGAAAGGGCGCCAAGGATAATCCTATTAACCAAACCTATTTCATTAAACCATTTCTTCATTCGACCGGATGGAGATCCCCCACATATACACTGCAATTAGCTAAATATTATAAGAGGATACGGAGGACGCTGTGGATGGTCGGAGGATGAGAAATATTTTTCTGCTACGGGGCCGTTCAAGTATATACGTCATCAAGAAGGGGGAGAGGGGAGGAGGTGGTCAGTTGATGACGTAAGCACCGCTACCCCAGTAAAACAAAAGTTTGAAGGGTGGAAATACGCAAAACACCCCTTCTTAGAGGGGGGTGGTAAAGTTAGCAATGACATAATACTGGAGAGGGGTTGAGCAATTGATGACGATTGATCACGAGGGGGGAAGGGGGTTGAAGATGGCTAATTTTTTGATGACGTAATACTTGAACGGTCCCTATATCCTCGACTTTCTCAGACGCTTCGACGTGTGGCTCAGCGTACCCCTTCTCTTTTGAGCCTTTTAGATGGCTGAACCCATACTAACGTTTCAATTTGCGCTCGTTGCGGGATGTGGTTAGGTTTTCTTCGGACTGGACGAATTTAGGTGTTGCCTTGCTGTCTTGTTTTTTATAGTATTTAAAAAAAAGTTTTTTCAAGTTAGAGTGTCGTAGTTGTTGCTGTGCTGTGTTCTTGTAAGATAGCAGTATTTTACTATTGGTTTTGTTGTTGTATAGTTGTTAAGTTGTGGTTCTGTGATCATGATTATGTTCCTTTGTATTGTGTGGTAAAGATCCATAGTGGGTCTTTCTTTGACTCTTGCACCAATATTTTCTCTAGTGGTAGTTATGCAGCGCAGCAATGAATGTAGTACAGCAACAGAATTCAAATTTGAAATCAGTTGGAATGCTTGAGTGAGGTTGATACTTGATTCCTATCGATAGCTGCTAGCATTGGTGTAGGAATATGGGATGATATATAGGCGGCTTGAATATAAGGTGAATTGTGGTTATGGGCTCACAAATACAACCCAAATAAACGGCAACCCGGACCACTGCACTGTGACTGAGGTTGGCGCTAATGACCAAGCTGTCGACGCGCCATTAAGCCTCATCCCCCCCCCCCCCCCCCAAATAAACGGAGACAACGAATAACTTTCACCGAAGATTCTGACAGTGCCTCTGTTACCAATATGGTTGGTACTACAGCACAACCAATGCTGATTCAGAATCATATTTTTCTTGTTACAGGTTTTTTTCCCCCAACTGTGGCTTCCATAACAAATTATTAAGGTTCATTTTTGGTTATATTTTAGTTTTTGCTAAATAATTCAAAAACTATTTGAGCTGCTGACGTTTAGTAGCACCAATGGATAGCTCTCGAAGAAATGGTTCGAATGGTGTATTCAAATTTCAAAATCGGTCAGACTTTGGGCGAGTTACAAATTTGGGCGCGAATATAAGATAAAAATAAGATGAATATAAGATTTAAAAAATAAGCGCGCCTGCAAGTCAAACGGGCAAATCAGTTAATCAATCTGCTGTAGTAAGCTGCGTTTTTACAACATCAGTACTCTAACCATTTGATAATACATTGTTTTCTGGGAATAACGTTATCTCATCAACGATACATTAGCATACATTACCACGTTACCATACATTAGCATGATAATTTATGGTACATTATGGTACATTATGGTACAGCATGATAATTTATGCAGCCGGAACATCTCCTGGCCCGCAGGCTTCACCGGATGCCTTTCAAGGGAGATGACGAGGCAGTGGAAAAAGCATTTTTGAACCATGGTGTTGTGGTGGAGTATAGGCTACGTCGTTCAACAATACAGCTACATAAAATTGTTAGGAAGCTGACTCTGCGGCTGGAGCCAAACTGCATGGTTTTAAATACCCCCAAAAAATTCCCTTTTTTTATGCCCTACTGTTTAACATTCATTACCACTGAAACAATCCAGTCAGTTGAAAAATAACTTCGTTCATGTAATAACTGGTAAGCTCTTGCAGTAAAAACCAAGTGTGGAAAGGAAAAGGTTTTGCGGGGAGGGTGGGAGATAAAAAGGAGATGAACACTAAAGGGTTTAAAGGGTTTTAGCGAGCCGTTAGCCGCTTCCGGTCTACCCGATGAAGCCATAAGGCCACACTGGTTATCAGACCGAATGCAAAACTGTTGTAATGAGATTTTTCCCACCCCGATTTTTCCTTTGAATTCTTCCCTTGGAGGTTTGAGACGCTCCCGGTCAAAACCATAGCGCCAGAAGGCGACAGGGACAATTTTGCTAGGTAATTCCAAATGGCTAAATTTTACATGCCACAATTAACACGAGCATGAGCTTAACCGGGCCCTTCTCTTCCGGAAAACGCCAGGGATGACTGAGATCCCCCTCTGGCGTAAGATAGTCGGACACTTTGCCAGGCCAATTTGCCTCATTGGATTCCCCCTTCCTCTGATTGTCCCCCCCCCCCCTTCATCTTTGGTTTTCGATTCCAACATCGTTCCTCAGTTTAGTTTGTCTTTCCTTTTTTCACTCCTCTCATAACATTCATTGTTTTTTTATTTCCTTTGCAAAGTTGGCTAAACTGTGAAGTTAGTATGAACGAGTTTCTTCGCATTCGGGCTAAAGACGGAAAGACCATCGAAATTGTCCTCTTTTTTGTTGTTGCTTATACTGCTGTGAACAGTAGACCTCGCGACCCCCCCCCCTCCCAATCTTTGGCAAGAAATGGCTATTTCATCACCCCCCTCTCGCTCAAGAAGTACTTCATCAACCATGCTTTCCTGCCGATTATCATACTAATATTATGACGTGTAGGAGGGGTAGGATTGAGGCTTAATGGCACGTCGACAACGATGTCATTAGTGCCAACCTCAGTAACAGTGCAGTGGTCCGGATTACCACTGCGTCGCAC
This sequence comes from Lithobius niger, assembly GCA_023313725.1. Classification (NCBI taxonomy): domain Eukaryota; kingdom Metazoa; phylum Arthropoda; class Chilopoda; order Lithobiomorpha; family Lithobiidae; genus Lithobius; species Lithobius niger. The sequence continues at coordinate 13,999 of JAHWFP010054322.1, read as the reverse complement.
ATTACAGACGTGTTCAACAATCCCCAAATCTAGATCCTATCATACATCTGTACCTCCTGCACAAATTTAAAAACGTGTAGGACCTCTGGCTAGTGCTCTTTAACAGATTGCGCCTTTTATCCACACCCCTATTGCTAAATACATACACTGTTCGACAGAAGTTCAAAGCATATTCGCACCAAATTTCGTTCGAATCGGTGCCATCATTTCTCCATCGTGGGGAACAGGCTGCGGACCGACAAAGCAAAATGACACATCGTAGTAAAAAAGGGATCTCGTGTTGCTTACTCGTTCAATTATTTATTGTATGTAATATTTTCTTCACAAACTGATTGTTTCATTAAGTTGTTCCATGATAATAAGTAACTGCACAGTTTTTTTTGCCTACGGAATTACTAACCTGTTTTCCTACACGAAAAAAAAAAGGCATTTTTATTTTTACGGGCAAAGTGCAGCTCATTACGCCGGAAAACTGTCTTCACGTGCGGGTGCACGAAGCACGTGCCTGTAGCTGCGAGAGCGTGTCCCGTCTGATCGGATGAGCCCAACTGATGCTGCTTGAGCCAGTAAGTCAGCTCCACCTATCTATTGCTCCAGGCAAAATTGCGGAAAAGTCATAAATGACGTCAACAAGAGAATGGAAGAAAAATCATCGTATAGAAGTAGGCCAACCAGTGCCGCAACTAGCTTTTTGCAGGGAGGGGCTCAAGGACAAAATGTTGACCCTCTTGAACAAGCAAACAATTTTGGGGCCAAACTGTCTTCCACGCCTGACCAAACCAGTGAATATTGTCCTTTTGGGGGCCCCACCGCTTGAATTTTAGCCCCTTGTTCCGTGGGCCCGGATGCCTTACACCACCCTTTGTACCACCCTAATTGCGGCACTGAGGCCAACATTATCTTTTCGATATTTCTAGACACAGTAGCATAAACAGGACGGAAAGCCAATCGGCTCAGAAGGGTTAAATAAATACTGCAAACCTATTTACGCTGCCTTTTGGACTTATACGTCACACTGCCTGAGCGGGGAATCGAACCCATGACCTTTCAAACCAAGGCCCAGGTCCTATCACTGAGCCATACTGACAGGCCATACTCATCGGTAGGACTTGGGCCTTTGGTTTGAAAGGTCATGGGTTCGATTCCCTATGCAGGCAGTCTGACATACAAGTCCAAAAGGCAATGAAATAGGTTGGCATCTGTATTTATAGAACACAATAAATCATCTTTAAAAAATGGTGTAGCTTTCTACGCTGCTAGAAAATAAATAAAACTTACAACCTTCCCAGGTACAGGCAGAAGCTACAGCTACAGGACGGTGCCTAATGATTTTGAGAATTCAATTTTGAACATTATTCCACCCCTGATAAAATGGGAAATGTTGCCGGTTCGTTCCCGAGTTTGACCGTTTCCTCACTACTTTTGTGTTTTTAAAAAGATCGGATAGTTCTCAAAAATATTACAGTTCTTCTACACAGAAAAAAGTTGCTGACAGTGAGTTTAAAAGTTTAAAAAAAGACCAATATGAAACCACTGATTGTTATTTACACATCCCACCTTTTATAAAAATCTACTTGAAAGGATATTTTAAAACTAAACCATAAAGCCATTCAGAATCACTCCGGTCCATACGGAAAATTTGTTTACTGACTGAAAATACGTTCGTCCATGCAAAAAAAAATATATATATATAAAGGAAAAAGGAAAACAAGCTAAACAGCGAAAATCGTACACTAGAAATAACGTAGTACAATAAGACATCTTATTACTATGGACTTAGGTTTCTTCGGAGTGGTGTGAACCGGATTCGAACTTGCAACCCAGTTAGCTCCAAGATCACTGACATAACCCCTTAATCGACAAGGCCACTCCTTTACTGGCATCGCTGGCATCGACTTATATATATTATTTATGCAAAAGATTATAAAGAAACTGCTAGTAATAGATCATGAAAAAACCTGCAAGCAAATTAATTTTTTCGCAGTCTCAATGCAAGTGTGTTTTGGGACGAAGAGAGGGGTGGGGGGTCAATAATTCAGCTACGGGTTCTAAAAAGCAAGGGAAGCGTTACGGCTCTCGGGGCCCACTCTATAAAAACAACACATTTACTCTTTTAAACGTTTAAAACGATATTTTTCTGTTGTTTTTTTTATTTCAATAAATTCATTATCGAGTACTTTTACTAAATTTCACTTTAATTTCGAGTCCGGTGGGGGGGGGGGGGGGGGGGGGAGCGGCCCACTAGCTTTTTTAAAAAAAATTTAAAATTAAAACCCATTTAAAAAAAAAAAAAAAAAAAAGAGGACACTAGAACTACAAAAATATTTCTATCCGAAAAAATTAAATTAAAAATTAATATTGAACAAATAAGATTTTACTGTAAACAAAAAATTATTTATTTTGACAAAACACACAGGAAGAAACACACTCTATCAAAAATGGAATATTTGTGGGCGGAAATAATAAGGTGTCAATACCAATTAGAAAGAATGAATTTGGAAAGAAGAGAAAAAAATTTATACGTATTCATAACTGTTTAACAATTTTCCAAGACACTTCCAGAAATTAATTACTACCAGTAACGTGAAAAAGAACGTAAAAACGGTAGTTCCTTTTTGATAACCCCTTATACTTCCATTACGTGAATTCATTAGTTCATGGGTTTGATTAATTCCTGTGGTTGAGTTTAATTGTTCGGCTTTTTATTCTTGCTTTACGCTTGGGTTTTTAATTTATTGTTAGCTGTTATTGTAAATAGATTTTGTAATTAACCACGTTAGGTTAGATGATAATTCAAGCTTCGTGTCAACTGTATTATAATTTAGCAAATTAAAAAAAAGTAAATCTGCCTTGATCATTTAATTATACCAGGCTGTCAACTAAATAACAAAATTAAGAATTTCACCAATTCAATGCTTCGTTGAATAATAAGTAGGAAAAATAAGGGAAATAGTCGAATTAACTCAAGTTCTTTTTAAACTGCCGAAATAATTTTAGGACGGAGAGGGACAATATTTCTACGAATATCCTTGGACCTGTTTCATGCCACAATCGACACGAGCACATTTCCAGAACATTTCTTTTCCCAACTGCACAGGGGCCTAGTAACCGATAAACTGTAAACACCCTCTGAATCGACAGTTGAAGTGCTTTTGAATCACGACACCTGAATCAAAATCACGACCGCACTGAAGGCAATGAGCAGTTATATGCTTTCGTTTTGAAGACCGTTGCTGTGATACCACAACTTCAATTACAATTTCGCACTGCCTTGAAATTTGGAATGTCAGTCACCAAATAGGTATGGACATCAAACTATTGAGAATGGAGAAAATCGAGTATGCACGTGTTTTCCAAAATTAATTTTCAGCACTAGAAGAAGACATGCTACCAGATTACAATTTGCAGCAATTGCAGCAACACGAACATCTGATTAGCTGGGAGGTACGTGCATGAAGTACCAGCTGTTGTTCTGCGCATGTCATAACGCTACGCAAACAAGGCCAACTGAGGTAGTTGTTTACGTTGCTTCACCAAAGCGAGGTGGTGAATAAATGCCAGGTTCTTATGCCACTAGCCTAGAATGCGAAATAGCCAATAGAAAAGTGGAAAAAAAAAACAGTCCATGCGCTTTTGTACGAAAGGCAGGCAGGGCCGCCATTAGGTGGAGGTGAGGGGCCGCAGTACTGCCCAGCCCCCCGCGCTTATGGGGAGGCTTCCAAACAGTTGATACTACACTACGAAATTACCAAGGACTAAAAAACGGGAGGTGGAACGAAACTGTAAATAAACGAGGATGAATACCTAAGAAAATATTTCATCAAATTTTTGAAAGAATATGGGGCCCAGTTTTTCTCGCTGCCTTGGTCCCCCAGACATGTCGTGGCGGCCCTGACAAACGCAGATGAAAAAGTGATACGTCCAGATACAAAGCTAAGCATAACTACTATAGAGCAGTGACACGACGTAGTATTATTGTATATAATTCTATGCTGGAGCCTTAATGAGTTAGCTGCAAGGGGCACTGCAGAGAGAAACAGAAGGGCGTCATACTGAAGCCGATGCCGTGAAGAGTGATTTCTTAGACCTAAAACGCGCGATTTTTGTTGTTGGAGAAAACAACGTTATTTTAAGCCTAAGAAATCCGCTCTTCCGTTGTTTTTCCCTCCATTTTTATGTAGTGCACCTTGTAGTTATGCCCTCCAAAACCCATACTGGTGCCAATATGGCGGCAAATGTCACTGCTCTATACTATGCGATTGCGTAAGTAAAGTCTTAAACTGATGATTTTAAATGTTAATTTTACTGTTGCTCAGTTTTTAACTTTTAAGTAGATGTTAAGAATAAAAGATCTGAACGAGTCTACTGACTCATCTTAGTCTGCTTTGAGCTGTAAGTAAAGTATGGTTTGATTGAGACGGAAATATAAATTCTCTCACCGAATACAGCAGCACTTGTTTTCATTCGGTCAGAACTTCCAATTAATTTTCAGCAAACAACCAGCATATTACGAGTTAGGACTGCAAATTGCCGTAATTAACAGGAAATTATTCTTATTTAGGCATCACTTCAACATCAGCTGAATTAAAAAGAAAAAGAAAAACAACTAACCTAAGAAATTTCTGGACAAGAGCATTTAACTTCGAGCTAAATCCAAAATTATCGTACAAAATTACGAGTTAGTTCAAACATATGTAACTGTTGCAAACGCTTATATTTTCCTGCTTTTCCCCCAAGTACGAGACGGTTTTGCTACTTTCACTCAAACGTACTGTACGCAAATGTTGCAAAAGCTACATACGCGCAGGATGCACGAAAACAAGAAGGGGGTATGTCCTTTTGATTTGTCACAGCTGAAAGTAGCCGAGCAAGCGCTTGAATTAGTCTGTTGACATTGGGGGTGTGAAGCCAAATATAACGAATATAGGCAACTGCCCTTTTCGTTGGCTCGGGTTGGTTTAAAATAATTGCAAATAAAATAATTTTAATAAAACTGGACTGTTTGGAAAAGGAGTTAGCTTTCCTCACAAAAAAACCCTCAACTGCCCGTCATATGGATTTGAATTCTGTGTTCGCATACCTATGACGTCATTTGTGGATTGCCCATTAGCCCAAAGCATGGTTGGTTTGTTTGGCCTCAGGTATTTTCAAGTGGGGTGGGGCAGGTGGAGTGGCTTGCACCTGCCGACTCGGACTACAAGTCATGGGAAGATGTCTTGAAGAAGAGAATCGTCGGAGCTGAACTACAACCTGTAGAGCGCAAGCGCCAGGATGTTAGGGCGTGTTATGTATGCATCGTCTTGCCTTTGCATTCTCGCAGCTAGAATTTAATCGCGATGGCAAAGGCGTCGTTGCCATGGTAACAATGTTACCTGGATTAGCTAAATCCGATATGGTTAGAGTAAATGCTTGCAGTCTTATAATCCGTGACAATAAGATAAAAGAATTCCTCTTGACGTAACAATTTCCTAGTCGCTGCTGAACTCATATTATTCATTGTTTTCGTTGCGAACCGGCAGAACTAAAACAAAACCGCTGCCATGTTGGAAGTTCAGATGATTTCTAGCTTATAGCTGCGATAATGCAAAGGTAAGTCGTTGTATAAACGTGCCTTTACACCCGAATGTTGTGAACCGACGAATAACGAGGGCAAATCCGGAAGCAAATGGAAGTAAGTCTTCGAAATAATAATAATAAATAAAAATTTTGCCGCATTAACAACAGGGTTACCAGGAGGGCAAGCCACTTATACTGGACCCGTAGAAGTTTTTTCCTAATTCATTCTTTAGTCTCTATTTAAAAAAATTCTGGTCGTTTCAAAAAAGCCCGTAGATTTAACTTACCAAGGATGGACCTGAAGTGTGGAAATTATAGGGATAAAATCAAACAAGAACAGTGCCTACTTTAAACCATGATTGGTCCTTTCTAACTCAAATTATAGTCATTATTACGGCCTCTCCCCATCTCTCGAAGCGTCCCAGAATTCAAAAAAATAAAAATAATAATAACTTTAAAACTTAGAAAAAAATCTACAAAATCTCTTCGAATTTCCATAGATATTCCTGAAATAAAATGAAAATTTAGTTAAAGAAACAGAAATTAGCTCTAATAATAGATATTTATACTGCATAATTATATTTCACTTGCGCTCAGGGTCGGTAGACTGGGAAACAACCAATTCAAACTCTGTATATTACTCAGCGGTCATCGTGGCTGAGCGGTGAGAGCGCTCAGCCTGGTTGCTGGAGGTTGGCAGATCTGGTCGAACCCTTGGAAAGGGGATCTTGGCAAAGTCCCCGCCAGGACTGCCGGCCAGGGTAGCGTGAGAGGCTACCATGCTCCTTCAGCGACTATGGGATGTATTCTGGCTAATTCTGGACAATCTTTCGGCCCCGACGATGATCGGAGGTTTCCCCGGGCTGGCACCTCCCTTTCCCATATATTTCTTCTTCTCTAAAAATCTAGTAATGTTCAAAATTGAGCCGGTTCAGCCATACAAGCATTAATTGCTTCGGCTGACGTAAGGCTCGTCAAAATTTTTTTTTTAATTTAAAATTAAATTAAAAAAAAGAAAAATGCGAGAGCGCACGTTCACTTTTTGATGGGGGAGCATGTTAAATTTTGGCACGAATACCAATCAAAAACGGCGGGCTTGTACATGCGTTGCACGGTCGCTACGAAAAAGGGCGAGCGATCGGCTGTATGAAAGGCAACGTCTATTAGCAACCAATTGGTTACAAACGAAATTACTACTCTAGGCCCAGTGGCGTAGATCTTCCCCTGGGGGGAAAATGGTGGGGCTCCCCTTTCTCATGGGTTTTACTTAGGCTATTTTTTTTTTCGTGTTAGTAGTTTCTTTACTAATAAAGTATTGCCTAAAACTTTCAGAATCGTTCCCTCTTTGATCGCGTATAAAAAAAGACGAACACTAGAAAAAGGATTCTAATGATTGATGGGGGAGAGGATGTCCATTCCCCCCCCCCATTAGAATCCTTTTTCTAGTGTTTCTTCTTTTTTTTTATATGCGATCAAAGAGGAACGATTCTTTAGGCAATACTTTAGTCTTTACTGAAACAATGTGTTTGAAACAAATACAAATTACAGATGATACAGTTTTTTAATAAACGGGACAGAACGTCAATTGTGCTCGATGAGTGTTAATAAATACGGATACAAACCTATTTACGTTGCCTTTTGGACTTAAATGTTAGACTGCCTGAGCGGGGAATCGAACCCACGACCTTTGAAATCAAAGGCCGGAGTCCTAACCGCTCAGCCATACTGACATGGCCAAAAGGAAACGTCCATAGGAAGCATTTAACACGCATACATATACAAATAATCATACACTTTTCCAATCTGCACTGGTGGGATGCCTGTCTGCGCATCACACACCAAGTGAACAGAAAGGAACATACTTAAAGCGTGTGTGTTCCTTTCTGTTCACTTGGTGTGTGATGCACAGACAAGCATCCCACCAGTGCAGATTAGAAAGTGTACGATTATATGTATATGTATGCATGTTAAATGCTTCCTATGGACGTTTCCTTTTGGCCATGTCAGTATGGCTGAGCGGCTAGGACTCCGGCCTTCGTGGGTTCGATTCCCCGCTCAGGCAGTCTGACATTTAAGTCCAAAAGGCAACGTATACAGGTTTGCATCCGTATTTATTTAACAGTTTTTTAAGTCAACTGCTTGCTTGGTAGATGCTGGCTAGCAAACTCAAGCGAGGGCCGAGGGCGACGTGAGGCGTCTGGATTGTTTTGTAAAGTTTGTGCCATTTAAGTAAAGCTCAAGGGTCCCTTGGGCCTCGGGAACACCTTGGAACCGCCAACCCACTTGCTACGCCGCTGTCTGGGCCCCAACAGAAACAAACGCCAGTGCGACAACGGATTCGAACTGGAATCCCAGTTCGTCTCCAGATTACTGACATGACGCCTTTATGGCCACTCCTCCACTGGCGTAAAGATGACTCACTGAAACCGATGTTACGGTCACAGCAGTTACCAGGGGTCCATTCAACCGAGAATGCTTGCAGCCATAGCAATGGAGAAAGAATACAAATAAATACAAAGGCTCAACGAAGGTTACCTCTGTAAATTATATTAAAGAAAGAGGAAAACAAGTCAAAAAGAGAAAATGCTTCCGCTAACATTCTCGGTCGAAGTGAACTCTGGCCTTAATAGGTTCAGTGAGTCATCTATATTCTAGTGGAGTAGTGGAGTGGCCACATCGATAATGGCGCTATGTCATTGATCTGGGGACGAACTGGATTGCCAGTTCTAATCCGAGTCCTGCCACTCCGACGAAACGTAAGTGCATAAAGGTGGCTCACTGTACTACGTTATTTCTAATGTACGATTTTCGCTCTTTGGGTTGTGTTCCCCTTTACTTTATATATAGCAAACAATGTTCGTATATTTCGTTTGACCTTCGAACTATTACTCAGTGGGATTAGCTTGGCGAAAGAGGTTTGCGTTTGATATCACGGCTTTACACGGCCGAAAGGCTTGGTGGGAATTCTTAACAAGTTTTGTTTTGGGGTAGTACATTCTTACATGGTCCGTACAGCACAGCAATTTTTTTCATGTATTTTCCAGTATTTTTTTTATTAGTTTTCCAGTATATTTCCAGTATATTTTGTATTTTAATACGTAATTTTAACGATCTTCCAGAACAGCCAGCACGATTTTTAAATTGTATAGGCCCTCAAATGAAAGTTTAAATTTAAAATAAATAAATCTTGTAAAACTAAACCTTTTAACAATTAACAATTAACAATTAACATAACAATTAACAATGTGATGTTTCAATTGAAGGAAAAAAAACAGTTACTTTATCTTGAGTCAAAAATTCAAGTATTTTCTGGTATTGAAAAGATGTCAAGCATCTTTCAGTATTTTTTAATACAGAAATTTTTTCGAACGATTTTCTAGTATTTCTACTATCTGTACGAACCCTGTTTTAGGCAAAACAAATTTGGGAAACAATTACAGTTGGTTTTTTGAGCGGTTGAGGCATCCTGAGGTAGCCTAATATGTGCTACGTTAGTTCCAACGCTCCAATTTTCCAGTTGAACTGTTTTTTTTCTTTTTTTTTTTTGCAGGAGGGCCTTGGACGCAGAAGCCACTCCTGGGCCCGAAGGAACGGAACTTCGCTATCATTGCCTATTTTCCGCTTAATCGCTTCTGCACTTGCGAACCCTCAAGACGGCGGATCATTGATCCCCAGGGTGTGGAAGAGGTGACGGGAACCCTGGGGCGGGGGTGGAAATGGGTGAACCAGGGAACGTCCACTAATCGTCGCTTGTCTACCATCTGGCGTGGGCGGAGGTCGAAAGGGGAGGAGGAGGAGGGACACCCACCGTCACTTGTTGGCACTCGTACTTCATCACAGGTCGGCCCTTTACCTTGCTCCACCTGTTGTTGGCATTGCAAGGGAAAAAAACCATTTGATTGAACAACATCTGTCATTGAAGAAGCCAGTCCCGGTTGGTGTCAGTTTCAGTCGTGCGAATTTGTTGGCTATTTATGATTCAGTGGGTTAGTCTCAGTTCATAAACACTCAGAATAGAACACACGTCCGAAATCGAGAAACCGTGACCATTATTATTATTGGGCTGAAATATTTCAATAAACATTTGTTTAAGTAGTTATTAGACCAAAAACGTATGAGCTTATAGGAATGCTGTTTAGCATCATGAGGTAACACTGATAACTTTTCGTCTTTGGTTACATTGTTCTCGAGTATTCGTACATTTCCTGTCGGGGAGTAGAAGCAGAGAGTGAGCAAACGATCCACGAACCTCTCCGAGGAGACTGGGCCGGCCCTCACACGCCGCGTCCATCCTACTCGCCCCACCTTGAGTTGTAATAAGAGGCAGTTTGGTCCAGATCGGACAAGGAAGGCTAGAAGAGACAGGACGGAGAGAAACGAAACTCGTGGCGTGTGTAGAGAAAAAATTAGGAAAACAAGAAGAATAAAAGTTTAAGTCTGGGATGGTTTACTTCCTTCATCAACACATCAGCAGCGATGCAAGGGGAAGTTGCTGCCGTATCTTTACAGTGTGGGTCCGGCTGTGCTAAGCATATCTACCTTCCATCACGCCTGGTTGGAAAAACGGTAAACTCCAGAAGAACAGGAGTAAAGTCCTTTTAATGAGCTGAAGACATGGTAAAATAGACTCACAGAATCCAGACGAATTGGAGGAAAGACGCATACAAGTGTCTTAAAGTCCGTTGAAGCAGATGAACACGGAGGCAGAGGGGAATCTCCCTAGGCCTACAACATGGCGGCTGCTAGGAAGCCATTTTGTTTTCACAACAACACCGATACGGACGTCTGCCCATCAGCATAGCTTTCAGAAGAAAAAATAAAGTTTTCCAATTGGGCGGATAGATGGGGCGGATAAGCAAACGATTGTTAAAGGCTAACAGAGTTAGGCATTAGGCAGCAACAATACAGAGGTGAGGTGTCATTACATACGACAATAAGCAGAGGGGACAATAATGTGGGGACGACAACAGAGGGTTTGGCTTTACATTTGTTAGGAGACTTTACGAATTCATAACAACAATAGGAATTACATACAGATAAGTGTTGGCTGTAGTCCTTGAGGGGAGAATATTAGCATGCATCGTGAAGGCTCAATCTTTCAGCGAGCGTTAAATTGCTTCGGCTGACTTAAGGCTCAAAGAAATTTAATTAAAAAAAACTTATAAAAACGCAGCCATATGTTTTGTATTCTTCAAAATGTAAGGTGCCTTGGTTTTTACCTCAGTCACTGCGTACCGGTAGTGCTTAATGTGCTTTTTTTTTTTATCAGTTACCACAGCGACCACGGATCATTCTTTATGCTACTCCTGCCACGGCAAAATTGTATCACCATTACAGCTCATAATCTCGGGCGCTACAGTCACCGATACAAGGGCGAAAATATACAGGGGCGAAAATGAGGGGCTGACTATGGTTACAAATTCGGAAGGCCTCCGACCATGAAGGGGCCCACATCGTTACTACTGACTGACGTGAATGCAAATACGAATTCTACACCCCCCGTAAATAATGCTGTAAATAATGGTACACTCTCGTTTCGCCGACTCCCGGTTTGCCGAATTTACGAAACGATATGATCCCGTTTCGCCGACTCTCAAATTATTTTAATGAGGTCAACGCACAAACAATTTTTCAGAAAGGAGCAAGACATTTCAATTTGAAAACTTGAAATGATGCTTAATTTAGGTATGTAACATGCACCCATCATTTGTTTAAAAAAAAAGACACATTTTTGCTAATTTCTGAATAGAACGTTTCATGGTTAAATAGATGTTTGTTGTTATTTGTTTGTTAAATTGATGAAGTTTGCAGTAAACAATAGAAGTCACTGAATGATACAACGAAGTTTAATACTGCGAACTGTCAAAAATGTTCTTTGTTCCCCTATCGGGGAATTATCGCGCCCCCCCCCCTTCCCCTGGTCTGGGGTTGGCTGGCGGTACTAATTGTCGACACGAGCACGAAACACTACAGGGTCCTTCTTATCCCGAATCATTTTTTTTAGGGAGCACGAACCCAAAGTGTTATTGTTTTGGTCATTCGGTCATTTTCTGGCGTCATTATCCATCCACACATCAAATTCTAATCTACGTGTAGACAATAAGCTACATCGTCACAGGAAGAGAAAAAAGAAGAAACGGAGCATGTTGAAATCGTAGCCTATCGTGCAATATGGCAATACATTTTTTCTTTCATTGCTAGCTTCTTGTCAAAATAAGGTTCCTCTTAAATAAATTACTCCTTAAAGTGGTCAAGTAGGGCTATGTTTTTAGCTACCTACGAATGAACTTTTTATTTCTTGCGGTCGGCGAAACGGGAGTCGGCGAAACGTGGGTGAACCGTAAATAATGTTCATTTCATAGTGCAGTCATCTACAGTAATACAGCTAGTGCTAAAAAAAAAACAGTCTTCAGATTATTGTTGGGGGGGGGGGGGAGGGGGGGTTAAATCCAGGGAAAACCGGCAGTAATAACAAAATAATAATAGTAACTAAAAAGCGCTTCAGATTATTCACGCAAAACCGTGAAGGGGTGGGTGGGGGAGAGAAGGGGGTCATAGGTAGAGCCCCCACTGCGAGTTTTAAGGTCCCTTTAAAATGCAGTGTTTTTGTCGATCTTTTTCCATCAAATATCCGTTAGAAGCCGGGAAAAGTGCCGTGCCACGTATCAACTAAAATTGAATGCACTTATTTTATGTTTGTAAATGCCGACGTTTAGAAAACATTCAACGCACATAGGTGGTCCCTCAGCTTGATTTAGAGTCGTGATAACAAAAGTTTTCTTCAGTATACACTACGTGGCTACGCAAAGTGTAGTTTGTCAAAACTCTTGACAAACTAAACGATGAATAGTTAACAATGATTCAAGGAAGCCTTTTGAGCTGGTTCGAAAAGAATCAGTTATCTGCAGAACCAGAATACATAGGGTCGGCTATAGGTCGTCAGGCTGATTTGAAAAATCTGGTTTTGAGTGGAGTCCTAACAAAATTGAAGGCCTTTCAGTTGAAAATTCGTCATGGAGAGTTTCAGAATTTCAGAATGTGGGTGTAAACGTCACGATTGTGCTAACGACATAGCAGTAAAACTGTTTCAGTAAAGAATGGTGGTTGCAAGTCAACTGCGACTCATTTTGAATACGACACGGGGGCTCGCACCTTGGACATCCCCCCCCCCCCACTCGGAATATTCTTTTGGTAGATAAAATAATGAAGTGAAGCCAAACCAGTGAACAAACGCTATTCGAGAATTGCACTGCAATACTGATTCAGGTATCCAAGCTCGGTAGGAATCAGTAATTATTATTTATTTTTTTTTTAGATTCCTGTTTTTCTATATACCTCTTGAATGCAGAAGTTGGAAAAATAGTGCCTATCTATATTTATATCCTCTAGTGAAAATATTGCTCGCGTCCCCCTCCCTCTTCCTTTTCAAAGTTTGCGGGCGCTTTTGAAAGAGAATTCCTTCCTGTCCTATAACAGCCACGCGCAGTCCTCAGCCCGCGTTTGTTGCATTCTTACCGTTTTGAGAGATTCAGCGTTGTATCACTACAATGGCACTTCCGCTCCCTCTTCACGTGACTCAGCGCTGCGCGTGCGATGAGAATACATCAATGAAGCGCCAACATGAACGCTAAAATTGTGTGGTCATAAACCGAAAACGATGATACGTACCGAAAGTAGATCCAACACTCAAGTGCGCCAAACGGTAAATATGAGTAGGATGCCTGAAAAACATCACCCAATATTCAACAGAAAATCTCTTAGACGCCACATTTTAAAATGAATTTTTAGTAGGATTCAGTAAATCAATAAACCCTTGGTACTGTACTTGATGTCAAGTATCGAGAAATATTTATAGGAATCTCGTTTAAAATAAGGGTATGCCTCTTTAAGTCACTGCATTCCCCATCATGGTGTTTGCTTACTTCAATACGAATTGGACAAAAATTCATTTAACCCCCTGCTTGACGTACGTGTGACTCCAAAATGCGAAGATTGAACAAATTTTTGTTTGTGACGATTTTACGTGTTAAAGTGGCACTATCACTGATTGAAAAGCAAACGAAAATACCATGGCGCCATCTAGCGGCACTGATATCGTTAACCTTTATAGCTCGCTTACAGGTGCACGAGGACGTACGAAATTTTCGCTCAATAATTAAAGAGGCTCGTGGCCTGTTTGCTTCGTTAAAAAAAAATGGCGTTGTGCAGCCCTTCTCTTGATGCAAGGAAGTGCTGGACAGGTAGGCCTCTTAGATGTTGCCCGATTCTGTAGACTTTCAATCGGCGATGCTGCCACTTTAAGATGGTCTGAATACCCTTCTCGATCTCAAGTGAGGTTTTTAAAAGTGCCGTCCACGACTGGTGATGACCTCCATAATGGACAACAATGGACGCGAACGCCAGGGTCTCCGTTTCGGCCTTGTCTTTGCGCAAGAGGGAGGGG
>JAHWFP010054321.1:1134-17020 GCA_023313725.1 Lithobius niger | reverse complement strand
CCTCCATTTTAACCCCTGCTGATTTGTTTTTTTAAGGAAGTAAATGTCTTTTTCAATGGAGGACGCTCATTTGCCCAGTTTCTCCGTTCTGATACCAAGCGCAATAAACCCAACAACGGTCGTGCATGCAGTGATTGTTACTGAACCAACTTTGAAACTCTTCAAGTCTGCTTTAAGAGGTAACATGATTAAAGCAATATTTCGATTGTTACTGATTGTTACAGGCCACACCCGTTAGTTTGACATTTTCGGTCGCTCGCCCTCTTTCATTATAGTGCATAATGATGAATTTGCTTGCCCAACCTAAGCGTATTATCATACACGCGATAGCCGTGTATATATATGATTGAAGTCCTCTCTCCAGCAAAACTAAAACTATTTATTTTCTCCTTTTCAATTCAATATATTTCGACCAAACTTGGCCAGATAGTAGATAGCAACTTTTCCAAACTTTATACCAACTTTAATGCAATTCCGTGCAGAGTAAACGTAGGGAGCCGCACGTTAATTTGAAAACTGTTCACTTCTTGTTTTTCTTGTTCTTGTTCTTCTTGGCTGACACGGTTTTAGAAAAACGTATTGCACCTACCTAAAATCTGAACATGATCTGAGCCAGAAATTTCCCTGGGCTTCAACCTTACAGGGACCACTTTTTTAATTGGTCTATCCATTCCGGAGTTACGGGACCCTAAACGATCATTTTGATTGTTTTACATTGTTTTAACGTTTCATTTTGGTTGTTTTTACATTGTAATGTTTTTGTATTTAGGGAACAATGCCACTCAGCAAACTCCAGATTCATTCTTCGTTCACGTGTGATGTCTTTGGTAAAAAGTTGATTGTTGAACGGTAAAATGAACGGGCGAGTTGTGCGTCAGCAGGTGGTTTGTGCAGTGTGTACACTGGTGATTTTATGTGCAGTGAATAGGTTGTGCAGAAATATGTTGCGATGTTGTGATGTAGTGCAGTATGTTTGTAAGGTGTTTTTGTGTAGAGTATAATGGAGCATACGGCTGCGGGCCATGGCTCTAAATAAATGACCGTGACAGAATCAGCCTCAGTGCCTTAGGGCCTTACGGCTACGGGCAGATAACCAGGAGTGGTTAACGCTCTTAAACCCTTTGAAACCTTTTTTTTTGAAAGAATCAGTGTTTCAGCTAAACGCATATATTTTTAAACCAAACTAAGCTGCGTTGTGAATTTCGAGGCCTCGAAATTGGCAGCTAAAAACGATAGAATTGCGTATTTATTTCGCAGATGCAGGCTTTCAGAGATGAGTTGAATTGTTTCAAAGTGGCCAGCAACAATCGACTGCATGCATAAACCTTTGTAGCGCGACGCCATAGCCGTAAAAAAGGTACACGGATTACAAACAAAAACGTCAAGTGAGCCGTAAAAAAGGGTGTAAACGTGGTCTTGTATTAGACATTAGTGGTGAGGCCACCTTAACTCCGCTGACCAAAAACCTGAGGGCAGAAATCTTCGTTTTTCAACGAACACCTTTTTTTATTTTGGCACTCCAGCGCCAAAAGACCTCGCTACTTAAACAAGCGTATCTTAATGGAAAATGCAGCAAATCGACCAATTCTTGCAGCCCTTAATAGAAGAACACGTCCTCTAACTTTCTACGGAAAAACATCCTTAAATTTCATCTCCATTAAAAATTGGCATCACTTAGAAAAATCGCTGAAACTGTGCCGTAGCGAACTTCATTTCCGGTCGCCGTTTTCTAAACATTTTATTCTTTCAGGCATAAAGCCAAAAACACTAGCTTAGTTGTGTTTTAGGAGGGGCTTCCATTTATGGTACTTAACCTCACATATATGTAAGGATACACACGATTTTTTTTATTTTGTAAAACTAGTGACGACTTACGTTATTTATGAAAAATGTCCGACTGTTAAAAAATTCACTTGTCTGCTTCTGCAAACAACTAAAATCAACTTAAATGTGTTATAGCATCTTTAAATACTAAGCTGGTATATTTAACCTTTTATTTTTGTGCTCAAATGCACTTTAGTAAACTTAAATTATTACCATGAACCTTACCGGAGCTCTTCGTTTATGTTTGTGTATTTTAACGGACCCAGTGTTTATTTCATGTTTATTTTTAATTGCATCTCCGTCCAAACTCCGACCGTAGCTACCTTCCGAATGAAAACAAACAGGCTTTCCTTCAATTAAAATCATGTCTTGTAAATATCAGTTTATTTCCCAAAGCCAATATTGATTCTGAGCTAACACTTCGTTCCGCCCCCCCCCCTTTCAATAGTTGCGATACCTAATATCGTAGTTTTTAATTTATAGGCCTATTCACGTTGTGGGTGCAAAACTCAGTTCCTAAGGCCTCTCAGTTCACAAAAGTCGGCAATTCCCTTCGCTCTCCTTACTGCCAATATTCCCTTCCAATCAAATCACAGTATTCAATTCCCCCTCCACTCAGAACGCAAGCTACCCTGCCCGTCTACACCGTCATGCCCGATTCCGGTATTGACAGCCTGGCCGGTCTGAGTCAGTTTCCCTCCTCCTCCCAAGGCCCCTCTACCCTGCCCCCCCCCCCACCCCCGTCTCTCTCCTACCCTTTCCCTCTACCTGGCTGTCAGACAGCAGGTATAAAACCCTGCTACAGGAGACATTCGTTAGCACAGCTCAGGAATCTCAAAGCTAGAGATAGCTACGCCGGTCGGGAGTGGAGATGTCACGGTCCGATTGTTGCCATGCCGGGCAAAGGTTCGTATGAAACTTAGTTTAATTTAAAAATTTATTTTTTGGACTCTTAATTCAAAATTTATAGTTTAAATTAAATTAAACCTTTAGTTTTGAATGTAAACTTATGGTTCGTTAAGCCAACGGTATTTAGGACGTTAGCGGCCATAATGTAAGGGTTCACGGTCCCTTCCTAAAAACCAGCTTTTATTTCACCGTTTTCATTTATCTAACTTAATGTCAACAGAGGCCATTGGGTCAATTAGATTTGCAGAAGCATAGTACTTCATGGAGCGTACATCCCTTTTCTAATGTGAATTTCGATGGGGACGGTTTGATCTTTTGGGTGTTCCTTTTGAAACAAAACTGTACAACAGGTCTACTATTATAAGTCAGCCGAGGCTGTTTGTAAATTAGAGGGCTCTTTGCTAAATCCCCTTGTCTAAACCACTGTTTCTATTTGAAATTGTAAAAAGAACTCAATTCAAGTTCAAGTGTCGAATTTAAATGTAAAATTCAATGGTTGCTTTTAAACTAAAGCTAAGTTCTGTACAAAAAACTTAATGTAAAGTGTTATCTTTATTATGTTTGTCTAAAAATAAAAACCAGGAGTTTTAAACGCCAAACTGAGTTATTAGATTGATATTTGCTGGAAGTTAACTTTTAAGATAATTCTCTTCAAATTAACTTAGCTAGCTTTTTCCCACCTTGGTGGCAGCGTTACCCACTTGTTATTACTAGTTAGCCTAATCATTAGGACATCGATGCTCCATTCCCTACGCCAGGACTGTAGCAGTTGTGCTGTTTTTAACCAAAAAGTACTCAAAGTCAACCCAGAGTGATAATAAGTCAGATCCAGTTACACCAGGCGCCGGCGATGCTACAAGCACCTACTCCGTCGTGCATCCGCCGTTACAAGGGGGATATATGATTGAATTTTCACTTGTTTAAATGAACACGGATAAAAATTGATGATTTTTAATTGAAATAATAAAATGTACAGTTGAGAAAATTCCATCTGTTTAGGTGCTGTTGTGCTTTACCAATCATATATTCAAAACGTAAAGCACAACAGCACCTAAACAGATGGAATTTTCTCAATTGTACATTTTATTACTTCAATTAAAAATCATCAATTTTTATCCGTGTTCATTTTAACAAGCGAAAATTCAATCGTATATCCCCCTTTTTTACGGCTCACTTGACGTTTTTGTTTGTAATATATATAGATTCCGTGCCAAGAATGAACGCGTCCGCCCTCTTGATGATTGTTACATGGTGGTGCATGATGGAGTGCATAGCGCTGAGGCTGATAGACTCCTGAAAGATTAAATTAATAAAAGTTTTTTGGTGACTGTTGAAATGGTTTGTATTACTTTACCGCAGGATGCATGGCCTCGGGCCGATTTCCTGTTGAAATAAATTCAAATTCTTGCTTGGTTTCAGGGTTTACTGTGTGCGGTTCACAACATAACTGACGGGGACAAAAGGTGAATCGGGAGTTTTAGAAGGTTGGTAGCTAAATTGGGGATAAGATTTTGATCCAAAACTTAACGATTAAAGCTTCTATAAACCTATATGGTGGAATAATGTTACCTAAAAACTGTTTGATATCATGGTTGATTTATTGGCTCGCCTGAATTGCGGGTTCGGGTCACAAAACGGTACAGGAGGAATGAACGCTCGGCTGTTCAGGATTTGCCTAAAAGCCAATTGAACCGAATTTAAGTTTAAATGATTATTAATCGAAAATGTATAGGCTTTAAAAGAATCGGGATGCTACTCACGCAAGCATTGGTGAAATCTGGGATGAGCTGAAGTGGGGCTAGGGTTATGGGAAAAATATTATAAATAAAGGCCTAAAGGGGATCCAAAAATGGCGATTGAGGCGGGAGTGGGTGAATTGGGAAGATCAGGAGAAAAGAGAAGTTAAAAAGCTAAAAATTCAAGCCAAAAATTCGTACAGCACGAGGGGTTGCAATCAAAAATGTCAAACATAGCTGCCTTTTATTGTTAAAACAAGGATGATAATCAAACACAAAGTCTTCGTCTTGAATATTACAATCATTCTTGAGATCTGGAGATAAAATCGCGATAGTATGGAATTGTGGATTAGTATGTAAGTAGACATTAAGTAGTTTGAATACTGAGCGGATGGCTCAATAAAATATCAAATAGAATCGAGTGTTCGTATCGGCAAACGTAAACAAGCTTTCTACATCCTTGAAACTAGTCAACTCGTCTCTAATAGCCAGCATTATTGAAGCAATACATGTGGTGCACGGGTAACTGGAGCACTGGGGCGTCCGATTCGATAGGCGTCTTGGTCCCAGCTGTACATCTCTGGCGTCCTACAACCCCGGGTTCGATTTTGGGAAGGGAAGTGTATATGTACGGGTTTTTCTCCTGTTGTTTCCCGCCCGTTGCACGAGGGTTTCCTCCGTGTACTTCGGTTTCCTCCCTCCTTCGGCAAAAAAAACAACTGTTTACGATGGTGGTTCCTTCCACTTAATATCTGCATTTGGGCCTTCAAAAAGCTGTGTACCTTACTGGCCGACAACGTCTATTCTATCCTACGTTATCAGAAATTCTTTTCTTGTTTTTATGGCAAATTTGACTTTATTTTTTTCTCGAGGATCTGTTTGCCCTAGCCGCATAAAAAAAAAACCCTCTTTCGCAAAGTCATTTAAGAGACTCACGAATTTTTTGACTAAGCAGGGTGAATTAGTTTTTTGTTTGTATTCTGCCAAAGAACTACTAACAGAATCGTGTGCTAATAAGCCTGATGTCTAATAGATTCAATGCTAATTGCTTATTTTCAACTGATTGGCTTCCCGAATTTTGTTAACCTAGAGAAAAATCATAATTAAAAACCCTCCTACCTTAATGCTTAAATGTTCTATATTTAAAATTTGAAGTTTTCAGATGAATGGATACTTCGTAAATTGGTGCCAACCGCATTGCCAAATTTCGGATAGAAGCTGAAAATGAAAGGAATTTGATTGTTATCGTTAAGCCTTTCTGTTGGTGCATTACTTGACCCCATTACGCAGATAATTCTAGAGTGTCCACCTTGGTGGCTCCAGACCTGTGAGGGGTGATGAGGTGGGGGAGTAGGACCCGGTAAGCGGAAAAAATATCCCCGGAAAAAATATCCCCGGAAGAAATATCCTCGGAAGAAATATCCCGGTATAAATATCCCCTGGAAAAAAATATGCCCGGTAAAAATATCCCCGGAAAAAATAAAACATGAATTTGGGGCAATATTAAAACACCTTCTTTATGAGTATCTAGTCGCAATTTATACCATTGTCATGTAGTAAAAATACATCTGATGGTGGACCTCCGTCTGCACGCCATTCCCCTAACAAAAAAATAAGGAAAGTGGTAAGGAATGAAACCTATCTCTCTAATAACTACTTCGAGTATTATAAACGTGATAGGTATATTAGTGGCACACGCATGAAAATATTTGGAGACAACCCCCCCCGGGCCCCCCCCCCCCCACTCCGTATCTTTTCCAATGAACACGAACGTTTGTTTAAAAAATTAAAATAAAACAAATTAATGTTAACCTGACCGCCAAGAAAATTTAAGTTGAAGGGGAATAATCTGGCATGGCGGGGGAAAGGGGATCATGGGTTTCCATCCCCCTCTCCTCCTCCCATACCAGAGGCGTTCTTGGAGACCTTAGGGAGTTTTCCGTCCTCCATTTTGGTACCTTAGGAACGTTTTAGTCCTCAAAACCAAAAAAAATTTTAAAACACTAAAAGATCAGAAACTTCTCCTGCCTTGTATGACATTGGTATTAGTGAGCTAGTCCGTTAATTAATATTCAACAACTTCCCCGCCCCTACCCCTTAAATTAGCACTATCACTGATCTAAATTAGGCAAAATTTGGCAACATTTAGCGCTGTCTAGTACTATCTAGCACTTGCTTCCAACAAGCGGAGGAATGCATTACGGCATTTCTTTCAATGAAACAAACAAGCCACGACATCCTTAATTATTGAGTGAAAATCTGGTACGTCCTCGCGCATCTGGAAGCGAACTGTACTGGTTAGATGGCGCCACAATATTTTCGGTACTATCGGTGATAGTGCCACTTTAATGTCGTCCATTCTACAGTGCTAAGGTAGTCCGTAAAACGCAAGCTGCGGTAGGGGTTTCCGTAAATGGTGCTGTGGTACAGGAGTCCACAGAATTAAATCGTACGACCAATAAGAAAACATTAAGACTGCTGGCAGTACCGTAGCTGAGAATTCTGGGGCCTCCCTGCAAGAAAAAATCTGGGGCCCCCTACGTAATTGTGGGGTGAATGCAGAAATTTTCCGTGCAATTTGTTGTAGGCAAAAATTATTTAAACATTTTTGCTCGGCATTTTTAGTTTTGTTTTTTGCTGTGGGAGAGGAGGAAGAGGCAAAGGTAATTTCTTTTTTGCTTAGCTTTGCCATAATTTAAATTTAAGATGCTCCAATACATTTTAAATCACAGGAATAATGCATGAGTTGGAAATTAATTGCAAATTCCATGAAATACAAACAAAAAATCAGAGGCACTCCACAACTGCACGGTTTAGTTAGTCGACCACCCACGTTTAGCGTTTCGACAGAAATGAGAACCCTCCATTAGGCCGAAATTGTCTGACACGATTGGCTCAAAAGTTGTTAATCATTATTTTAACTCTAACAATAATTTTTTTTATTTTTTCATGGTGCTAGCTGTGGCTCGTAGGAACTAGGGACACGAACTCTTTATTTTCTTTTTAGATTTGCTGGCCATGAAGACATTTTGTGATGACTTGTAAGAGGAATCAGTTGGCGCTGCAGTCAGTTTGGCTGGCCGACATAAGAGAGTCAATCGCTTCATTTTGTTGGGGAGAGCGCGGGGGGGGGGGGGGGCATTTTATTTTTAATGCGTACTACTAAAAATTACTGATGGCAAGTGAATGAATACATGCAGGTTTTGAGTTGGTCAAACTGTCTATTCGGTTCGAGCTAACAGCTTGTGTGCCTAATCCTTTGTAAAATCCGGTAATAAAAGGGAAGTTTTTCTTCTGCAAGGTCGGAAATCTGGCGCCCTCTTTCGGCCGGGACCCTCCCCGCCTTGCGGGGGCTGCGGGGGCTACACCTACGGCACTGACTGCAGGGGATATTTTTTCCGGGGAAATTTATACTGGGATATTTTTACCAGGGATATTTTTTCCTAGATTCGTAGGGCACAGCTAACCTTTACCAAATGATAGATTGCTTTTTTTAACTCACTTCAGAATACACCCAAAGTATGGTAGGCTGGAAAAAAATGTCACCAAGACAACCACAATTTAAAAAATGCAAAAAATAAATTAAATTGGTTAAAAAACAAAGTTGGTGGCCATCACAAGAATAAAAAATAGGTTTAAAAAAATTGACGATAAGCTAAAGAACAGCAAGCTACGGGATTCGAATTGGGGTCATCTTGCTCCACAGCCATTACATTACCCACTGTGCTACAGTCACAAACATAGGAAAGAGCTTTCAAATAACTAATAAGCCCATACTAATGTGATGACGGGAAACGTGTTGTCTATTGTAGAGAGCTGTTTTCGTCAATAAGCTAAACGTATTCGCTTCAAACGTCTCACAAACACTTAAGGCAATGTGGCATGGTTAGAACTAGTGTGTGTCTCGTCGAAATGTAGTATATTTTACTGAATGTGAAGAGAGCAACAGACCATCCATCCATCTCGTAGCCATCTCCGGTCCCCAACTGATTTCATAATATTAATAATCTAACAGCTTTTTTTTTAAAGTCTTACAACAAAGGAAGAAAGGTGATTTCTTAGCTAAATAGGCATACATTAGCAATATATCTGCAATGGTAAAAAAAATAATTTTGAAGAAAGACGAGTGTCAAAGTTACTTAGATATGTGTGCCATTCTACGAAAAAGTGGTTACAAATAGAAGTGTGTTTTGCAAGCTTGTTTTGCTAGAGTATGGCAATGATACAAAAGGGGAACATGGCAGAGTCCCTGACATTCATGCTGCACGTTGCTGTAGGCAGTACTACAGCTAGCTTTTCCGAAGGTGGGGTGCAAGGACAAAGTGTTGGGGCCCCTCCTCAACAAGTAAACAAATTTAGAGGCACTGTGACTCCAAACTCCAACCCCCCCCCCCAAAAAAAATGAATTTTGTCTTATTTGGGCCACAACTGGTGAATTTTTGGGCCCCCTGCCTTCTGGGCCTGGGTGTCTTGCACCTTTTGCACCACCCCTAAATGTGGCACTGGCTGTAGGATAGTGTGACAGATTACCAGCCTACTTCAAAGACTGTGGGACCTACACTGAACAATTTCGGAAAGAAACTGAAAGGTTGAACCAGGAGCGCATTATATACACGTCCTTTAGGACGTGGGAGTCACCATCGTTTTTGTGTTAGAATGCATTCCAGCGCTTGTCGCAAGCTTACGAGGCATGCACGTTGTCCTCTTGCGGCCGTAATACGTACTAAAAAAAAAAGCGCTTCGACTAGCAACTTATCATTACCGGTGGGGAGTTTCGGTTTCGTATTTTTTTCCACCAATGGCAGCTTGGTTGCACAACAGCCAATCAGAGGTCGAATGTACTTTTACCTGACCAAGATTTCGTCTGGTTTGCAAGGCATCAAGGATACAGCGATGCATTCACTGGGCCATCGACTGGCTGGCTTCAAACTCCAGTCTAGAACTACCAAGATCGTTTTCGTTCCCGTAATGAAGGGGTAACCGTCTGTTATTGGTGTGCCACGCACTCTCACACTTGAATAGAGTACCTAAGAATCGCCACTGGAGAAGAATTTACGCAATGTAAATACGGTTGTTTTAAAATATGCTAAACACGTTTTAGACAGATTTAGACAGAAAGGTAACGGGTTTGTAGTGGTGGACGTCAAATGTGTTTAGCCCTAATATTCAAACACACTCTTAAAACACATGTTGCGTTGTAAACAAACGTCTGTCGTAGCGTTCGGGACTGCAGTGAAGACGTGTGCAGCCACCTAGACAAACATTTTTTAGTGACCTTTTTAGTGTAGATGGCTGTACACTAGTCTTTACTGCCGTCCCCGGATGCTACGATCGGCGTTTGTTTATACTCGCTGCCCTTTCATTTCTCTCAGTGCAGAGATGTTTGCAACACATTTTAAACGTAAGCATTTTCTTTTACACAATCTAATAAGCAATTTGTTTATTTTCTTTAAAACGTTACACTTACATTGAAAAGTGGTAATTGGCCTATCCCTAACTTTTACGTAAAATTCACAGAAAAAATAAAATCCAAAACAAGTGAGGATTCCAGTGTGGTGTTACAGATTAGGTCAAATAAGGTAGTTAAGCAACTTCGACTGCATTTCACCAGGTGGGGAATGAGTTTCATGCAAGGAACAATGTTTGGGGCATTATTAGGTTAGGTTAGTTGCCTCGTCTCGGAATTTGTGGAGCACGGGGCAGGAATAATGGGGGTGCTTTGGGTGCTGAAGCACCAGGCCACAGGCCGAAAAGGGCCTCAAGGGTGCCTCACGGTTACGAAACGGTACTATTTAAAATACATTTTTGTTTTGTTTTTACTGTTGTTACAGGAAGAAATTATTGTTCAAAAAAAGAAAACTCCTGTTTTGGTGGGAGGGGGAGGGGGCGGGGGGGAATGAGGCCACAATAAATCTTAAGCACCAGGCCTCTACGAGTTTTAATCCGGCCCTAGTCGGGCAGGGAACCAATTGTGTGTGTTCGCGAATTTTGTGACTTTTGGGGTGCCCCCCCCCCCCCCCCCCGAATAGTAAAATGTTTGTTGGGGAACATCTGTAAGGTTTCCGGAGACACGGCGGTCATGCTCATTTAGCACCTCACTCCTTTCGCTGTTTTAAAGAGTAGATTGAATTATCTACCGACACACCCCCCTACGAAGTGTACACAAAAAGTCTGATCTTACGAAAATAACTGCATTTAAAGGATTACGATTGGTTTTTCTTTCATATTAGTTTTGAGATGGGCTGGATTTTCGGCACCCTTTCCCATTCCGACAACCTCGTATAACCCCACGTCCTTAGGACTGGGCCATGACTTGCGCAATTGCTTTTTTTGCGTATGTGTAAAAAAAAGTATCGGGGGGGGGGGTATGACGGAGCTGTCGGGTGGGGGATGAAGGGAAATAATCCACTGTCGTTCTTCATTGGAGAAAAAGTTACAGTATATCTGAATAGTGTGAAAGTCTACGGAACCCATCGAATTTTGTAAAACATATGTGTGTAGTTTTCAGCTAAAACTTGCACACTTTTTTCTATGTCTGTCTGAAACATGTTTATTTTAAGCCACTTGGTTTTATAGTGTGCAAACTCCCATTTTGTTCTCCCATTTTTTTTGGCTGTGTCTGAGCAAAGAGTTCCAGATTCGTAAAAATCCAGACTACGAGAAATCTTATTAAAAAACAAATCACATCCAAGTGCACTTAAACCAGCCAGTGTTAGGCGGGGCTTAAACCAGCACACGACTTTTCTTTTACCTGAATTAAATGTAACCACAAATGTTGCAAAACTATGTTTACATCCTTAGAATCTGCTGTAATCGAAAACGTTTAATCAGTTTGAACTGAAGGTACATGGCAAAAAAAAAAAAACATGAACAAAAAATTAGCCTGGAAGAAACAACCGAAGGAAGAAAAGCGGTGGGAAAACAGCTTAAGGGCCGAATTGTTTTGTCTATATTTTGTTGTAGTTTTTCGTGTTTTTGTTACATTGTAGGTCAAGTTTTAGGTCAGTTGCCCTGGGTCGTATTTCACCAGAAAACTTTTTTTCTGCAGCTTTTTTGACTGTGGTTTCTTTTACTGACTTTTTTCCAGGCCTTTTTTCTGCGGCTTTATTCCTAGATTCAAACTGTCATACCCTGAAGTATGCTGCTCTCGCTGGAGTTTTAAAGCTGTTTAGAGATTGACAGCTGCGTAACCAGTCCTGCACATGCGCGAGGATCCTCTACAAAAGCATTTGGGCGAGGCCGGCCTGCCATCTTTTCCCTCCAGCGGTAGCCGGCAAACGTCTACCTTCGCTTTTCTCCTCACATCACCGTCCTGTCTTCAAGCAACAGTCCTTCCTTTGCTCTGTCCGAGTCCTGATTTCAGCTGGCCGAATTTCAAGATTGCAGACAGCCAGCACACGCTCAAGCGGACTACGTCATGGCCCGATCCAAAGAAACGACGACTGATTCTGCAAACAAGATGGCCGCCCCATCACCTCGCAGTTCGTTGCCCGCCGATCCGAAAATTGTTGTCGCATCGATCTGTCCGAATTTTCTCTCGACTTGTCATCAGGTTCATCCAAGAACTCTGACTGTCCTTCTCTCAACAAGGTTCTGCCTCTGTCCTCATCTCAAGTACACGCCTTAATGGATCGTGCCATACGACAATTCAAGTACATTATCATCACACAGCCATTCGTACACTGAAGACTGGATTACCAACTCGTCCTCATCGTCTCTGTCCTGTCTTCGAGCAACAGTCCGTTTTTTCTCCTGTCCGTCCTCATTTCATGCAGTTCTCGGACAGCGAACGCACGCTCAAGCGGATTACACCATGGACTGTTCCCGTGAAATGACGACTTATCCAGCATCCAAAATGGCCGCTCCATTGCCTCGCTGTCCGTCGCCCATCGATGGCTACCAGTTTTTTCTTCAATTAAGAAGGCCAAGAAAAAAGAAGCATTCTCACAGATTGCCTCTTTGAAGACGCATCAATCTCTGTCAGATAGTCCACTTGGTTTACCAGCATGCTCATCCACGAACTCAGGCACAAGCATCACCTTTGTCCTCATCTCAAGCCCACGCCATAATGGACCGTGCTGTACGGTAATTCAAGTACAAGTCAACAACCAACAAACCACCTCATCAGCATACAACCGTTCTTTCACTCAAGATTGGCCAACCAACTTTTTATACCTTTACCATGTTTCGCCATTCCCATCCGAGTTTTCAATTTTCGGACTGCTATCCAAGATGGCCGTTCCTTCATCCTGAAGCCCTTCAGTCGCATCTACTCATCAATGGTGTGGACTACCCTTAACACGATCTGCCTCTGTCCTCAAGTCAAGCACTCGCATTTTCCGATCATGCTGTCCGTCATTTCAAAAACAAGACCAAGCCATCCATTCAGTAATAGCCTTCATCATCCCTTGTCATTCTTTCACTCTGGATTAAGATACATATTCCTTGTCATCTCACAATCAACACCAAGCTTCGGGCAGGAAAAGACAGCTGTCCACAGCATGAAACTGAAATTGTGGACATGACACATCCCACAGTAATCTTGCTTCCGCATCCGTTTTTAAACGACTCTAAAGTCAGATCGCAACAACTCATGGTCAACGAAAAATCCCGATTAATTTTCTTACAAGCCTCAAACCATCCGTTGCTTCTTGATCCTTATTCAAGCCTGTCCCCATCTTCAGATGTGCCATCCCTCGTTCAAGCAGATTGGACCACGCCAAAATTCAACGGAACACCGATGAACTCGTCACGCACGACTCTTCCCTGTCCAACATCAAGAACATGGATTCACGGATGTCATCCATGATTGTCAACACAAGACCAAGCCTCCTCATCCAAACTCGCCCTTGTCTTCACAATCTCTCATCTCAAAGCCATCACGTGTTTTCTTCATCCTCATCAAAGTTCCTGTCCTCGGATATGACATCCTTCGTTAACCAGACTATACCATACCAGGATTTATAGAAACTTCGAAGGAACCTTCGTCCTTCACCCTCTTTGCCTTTAGCTGGTCTATCCTGAATCATTATGACCTAGGACCATCCATCACACAACGTTCCTCCTACAGTCTGCAAGTCAAGAACATGCACCCACCAACCGTATCAGAGTTTCTCAACATTAGGCTTAACCTCCCCACTTGACACGCCGTCATCATCCAACTGTCATTCACACTTTCTGGACTGGATTACAAATTCTCTGCCATCCACTGGACAGGCATCAAAGATCTTCCGATTCAGCAGGAAACACCTTCATCATCTCTTACATGGATCCAAATTACGGATTGCCACACCATTTTTCCATTGTCCATCCAAACCAACCAAAAAAGGACGCCATCAACCGTCCGATGCTCCTTTGCATCATAAACTACAGTTGCTTCCTCTTCAGCCTGCTGTACCTCACTAGCCATCATCACAGCTAATTCAGAACATAAAGTATCTCCCTTCCGTTACAGATAGCCTTTGCGCTTTGAATCTGCCGAGACAAGTCACAGATAGCCGAAACACATTTAAACCTGCCAAAAGACTGTCTCGGTGGGAACTCATCTCAGGCCCTTAGGAACCCATCATGTGGTGCCAACACCACAGATCGACGAGGTGAACCTTACACATCGAAATTGACAGGAAGCAAACACCTCTCACCGATCAGCGGTCCCACTCTGACAATCATTACAGCTGCTTCGGACCGTCATTTTTCGCTGCCTGCTGTCCCTTACCAACTTTCATCTTTGCGGCCTGCAACTCCCTGTCAACCATTTTCTGCACTCCAGCACACAGTCGTCCTTCACCACCTGCTGTCCTAGTGGACAAAAATAGCAGTCCATTAAAACTTCCATCCTTCGCTGCCTGCTATCCTTGGACGGCATTCGTTGCAGCTCTTTTTGGCCTTAGTTCTTCGCGGCTGTCATCCTTCACTACTTGCTGTCCGTGGCCGACATCCATTCCAGTTTCCAGCTTCAGCAAGACACCATCAGTTTCCTAGGACCGTCTTCCTGCTCTGCCTAAAGCCCCTGGCTGACTACAGTCACAACTCTGCAGCTGATCATCCAACGCTGCCTGTTGACCTCATCGACTACCCTCAGTTTCCTGCCGCAATTCGTTTCAGCCAGCTATCCTTCACTTTCATTCGCCTACAGCTCGGCTCCACACGATTGAGAAACCTTTCCCAACACAGTCACAGCCTGACTACTGCTCAACAGCTCCACTGCCATCCTGTCCTTCGCCAACTACCGATCGCAGTCCCAACCCTTCCTCCGCTCTGAAGCCAACTATCATTGCAACTTCCTGACACCCATCTTTTTACAACAGTTGGTCCTTACCAATGAAACCACCAACTCTCGTCATTTCCTTCGTCAGCTACCCTTCACCGAGGACAACAGGGCAATCCAGATAAATGCCAGTCGTCAGAAACTCTCCAACATTACAGTTTTACAACGATTCTGATTTAAAGCTCACCCACCATCCTTCTTCCAAGATTAACGGTCGTATCGTTCACTCACGACAACTGTCATCATTTCAAGACATCCAGTAAGCATGTTCACCAATCCACAACATGTCGTACTCAAGACCTTCAATCAGGAACTTTGTCAATCTTACAAACATGACACTGCTCTTTGAACCCGGCACAGCCCTGCAAGCCCACATTCAATTGCTCAACAGACGCAGAGATTGAGTCAAAGAAGGAAAAATTGAAAATGAAACACCCAGAATTTCAAGCAAAGCAACCTGCGCACCAATCATCACAGTCCATGACGGCCACAGGAAACGCTGGTTTCATCAAAATAAGAGGTCCCTTCACACCTATCACGGACCTTCCCATTTCTCTGTCCTTCAAATCGGAAACGCAACACATCTCCAAGACGACCAGTGCTTCTCACCCCTCATCAAGCAATCGTGGTCGATCGCCCATCCACACAGACTGGGACCCATCCACACTTCTCTCCTGCCTCATGGGACCATGTTTCGAACCCCTGCATAACATCCTCCGCATTTTCCTGACCCACATTTTTTGACCACACTGACATACAGTCCTCGCTGCAGCAAAATTCAATCTTGCCAGTGGACCTCACCTGCAAACTTCACACAGGACTGCCACATCAACCAACGGATATCTACAAACTTCCAGAAGTCGTAACCAGTCACTCTTCCCACCCCTCTCAAGAGTGGATTAAGGATCACCTTCACAGACTCAAAACAACTCAGTTTAAGTCTGTCGCCCACCATGCTCCCGCTGACCGCAGCGCATCACTCGCACTGACAACACCACTAGTGGCACAACACATGAACTCAAGACGTGCGGCATCCTGAACCTTCCACTAGTGACATCGGCATCCCCAACAATTCACCTGCAGCCTCACAATGAAGACAGTCAACAGAACCATCACTCAAGAGAGACAAACTCAAGAAATCAGATTGCAT
>JAHWFP010054318.1:5886-16366 GCA_023313725.1 Lithobius niger | reverse complement strand
CTTAGATTTGTAGGAAATTTTTGAAATTCTGCGATTGCAACAACACTTTTATGGAACCCGCAGACGTACAGTAGCTCACTACTTTGAGAACTTTTTAGTAGATTTCTGTTTTTAACAGCACTGAAAAAAATGTGATCGCGGAAATTACTTTTTTCAATAAAATAATTTGGGGACCATTACAGACCACAAAGAGTGGGACGCATGGATGCCCGAACCGATTGTCTGAAACATGATTATCCGATTATCTTGCAAACTATTCAACGAGTTTAATGCCCCAAAATTAAAACTTAACCAAGTAAATACTTTTAGTCCTTAATTTAGTGTGTAAATTGGATTAGTCGAACCAATCTTTTATCTGAACACCCCTCCGTCCGAATTAGGCTAGTTTGGAAAATAAAAGTTTTATTGTATTTCTACTATTTCTTAATACAGTGAAACTGCTGTCTAAAAGCGTGTAACATGGTCATGATATGCAATTTGTTGCTCTGTGTGTGCTTGTCAACTTTTTTCTCTACTGGCTTTCGGAATGGTTATTTTTTTTTTGATAATTTTGCCAAAGGTTACTCATTTTTAGCACGCCAATGCATAATCTTGCACGTTTTTCGAGCTTTTTGACTGGTGCCACACAAGTCAATGGTTTAAATTGTTCTGAAGTTACACCTACTTAGAAAAAACAAAAAAAAATTCCCAATGTTCGGAAAAGACACAAATTACATTCAATATTCAAAGTTCAGATAATTTTAATTAAAATAGTACCTGCAAATTTTCGACAAATTATTTGAAAAGGTGTTATGTTCATTTGTCTTCATCGGGTTTCTACTTCTTGGTGGGGATATAAATGTGATACTACAGTACATATTGTTATGGTTTTGAAAATGGCTGCAGCTGATGTTAGCGGAGGCTACGTTTTCAAAACCATAGCAATATGTAGTATCAAATTTAAATTCCCACCAAGAAGTTAAACCTGATGAAGACAAACAAACACTCATACCTTTTCAAATGGTTTGTCGAAAATTTGCAGATTCTGCTTATTTTCCGAACTTTGAATATTTAGCATAATTTGTGTCTTTTTCGAAGAATTGTCCCAAAAGGTAGAGCTAAAAGTTTGTAAAAGACTACATGAACAAATGAACATTTTGACAAAGAATAACCTGCTTGCATTTTAATCAATTTATTCTGAAATTTGTTGTGCATTTAGATGTGTTTGTTCATTAAAACCACTCTAAATCACTTTGGAAACAATGAAAATAAAACGAGCTTGGTGACCTTAGAATTTTTGTAGAGCTTTACTAAGTGCAGTCTGTTTTCTCTTGTTTCCAGTCGAATCTTGGTGGCAGCATGTGAGCGAAAGAGCATCCTTGTTTTTGATCCCCTGACTGAGCGTCTGATCAACCACCTTGATCATGCTCATAACGACAATGTAAACTGTGTGAGGTAAGTAGATATCAGGTTAAATGATTTCAGGTAGTTAATAAGGCTGGGCCGAGCCCGATACCACTTTTTACCGATCCGATCCGATACCAATTTCGAAGAAAAAAATCTGCCGATACCGAGTCCCGATACTGATCTTTTTTCTCTTTCTTTTTAACGGCTTATTTGCTCCTTGAGGCGTTGCAGTTATTTCAAGTAAATAAAATAAATTCATAAAGAAAAAAAATTGTGTAGATTTATATTTAACCAGACAAAGTATGTGTTTCTACATAAATTAACGTTTTCTTTAGTTTTTACGTTTAGTACTGTAGTTCTACTGAATTAACATTTCTTCCCTTGTTACCACATTAAACTTATTAGTAAAGCTAGGACGATCAACTTTGTTACGAATACCAAATCCCCAATAACTGATCCAAGTTCCCAACTGACCGAAAAATGTAATACTGAAGTATGTCTTCATAAAAAAAAATTACTTTTGAAATCATTGCATAAACAAAGCATTGGCCTAAATAAATATAATTATTTTTTAAAATATTGGTTTAAAATAATATTGCATAGCAAATATCATCTAAAAACACAAAACCCCATTGAAATTTTAACATTTTGTCTTGTAACTTCTTAACAGTAAGAGAATGCTGCTTGCAGTTTGGACCATTGGAAAGCTGGCGAAAAATCCTTCAAAATGGTGTATTCAAACGTCAAATTCGGTCGACGAGAACTGAAAATATCTTAGATTTGGTTTATTACCGATTTATGTGGGTTTTACCGCCGATCCCGATCCGGTACCGATACTGCAAATATCGGCAGAGGTAGGTATCGGCCCAGCCTTAGTAGTTAACTTATTTGGTGTTTATTTGGTAGTTAAAAATATTTGGTTCCAGAACAGTAATACAGCTGTTTTGCTGAGCACAGTGTTACTCTCGTGAATGGCCACCGTTTGTGCAAGTTGTTTGCTTAGGGTTGTGAAGTACTAAAGAAAGAGAAAGCTTTCAACTTTTTTTTCTAAACAGTGGTTATTTTTCTGGTATTAGTGGCACAAAAAACAAAATTGTGTCGTTACAAACAAATTTTGTTTAGTCTACTTGTTAATGGAGGAGTGTAAAAAATATCAAGTGTTTTCGTGTTGCATTTTTTTTAGGATTTAGAGGCTCAATTTTTAGCATATCAGGGAAACCGGCCATGTTTTTAAGAGAGATGGATCGCGGGGTGTAAATTATGTAGTTGAGGGTTAACTAATTGTAAGTGATTAACTTTTTGTGACTGAACTTGGAGTACTAAGAAAAACTAATGCCCATCTCGTTATGGCCCGTTCAGAATTTTTTTGGGGTTGGGAAGGAAAAACAAGGTGGAGCTAGGAATTTTCTCGCCATCCTTCAGGGGAAGGAAACCAACAATTTTTAATGGTTCGAAACAGGGGTTGGGGCAGGATTTATCAGTATTTTTTTGGCAATTCACCTGTGCAATTTACCCCAAAATTCTCTTATTTGGAAACGTTTCCTTAAAAAAAACAAAATAATACAATTAAAAAATGTTGGTTTGATTATGACGAACATGTTTTCCCATCACGCATGTATATTCCTCTCTGATATCTTCAACACCTAGTTTTAGCCGCGTGCTTGACAACACGCCTGCATGATTGTTTCAAGTTTAGTTCCGGTGGTGTTCACTGTTCAGCAGGATTGGATGTTATTCTGCAGCCCATTGCTCAACCACAGGGTTATTTTTGAGTTATTGCTGTCAAGTAGGCCTGCTGTGAGTGTATGCTGCTGTTTTTGTTCCTATGCCTTAATAAGCATCCCTTCAAAAATGTTCAACTGAGTCAAAAATCTGACTTCAACCTGGTTGGATGTACACATTTTTGTAAATTTTGCAATTCTAAACACCAACCAAAAAATACGCCTACAGACACCGTTTAGCCTACAGTCAGTTTTGGGCAGGTACCTGATACTCAATGCAGTAGACAATTTTTGGTTCTCATTCACAGAATCCTCCTCACTGTGACATCCCTTTTGCATTCGGTACAATGGGACTTACTTACTTTGAATACATAAGTACGCATCTAAATGCGTCACTTCCAGTGCTGACTTCGCCCCTTTCTCGCCCTCTCTCACTACTGTTTCTTTTACCGCGGCAAGAACAGGAAATTTAATTAGGAAAATTTTTTATGTGTTTGTCAGGCCTACGTATGAGAGACAGCGGAACGTGTGAGCCTAGCTACCGTGAACCTGGATAATGGCTTCAAGACGGTGAAGCTGCTGGCAGAATGATGACTCTTAAGTAGAAATAAATGTGTTGTAGGCACCCAAGATGGCTGCGTTAGGTCTAACATGGTGTGGTTGTCATTGGGCCTGCATTCCCGTGCAGTTGGCCTTTCAGTAGGCGGTGGCTGTGAATCGCAAATGGGAACATGAGTTGGGACGATGGTTGGCCTGTTGAAACGAGCGGCAACGGGACCACGTCGTAGTAATTGAGTGTGGTTACTTTGCATTGAGTAATGTTGAAACGATTTCTTCCAGAACCAGAGGGATACTTGGTTAATGCCTAGCTATGATAATAATGGGTTGTTAAGAAGTGGACGATGCTCGTTGAAGGTGGTAAATTAATATGAACGTTCAGAGAAGTGGCAAGTGGACGTTGCCTCGCCACGAAAGGCGGTTGTGTGTTGTTCCCAGTGATACGGTGCCGAAGGCGTTTCCGCCGATGTATCTCCCATCGGATGTAGATTAAATATCCGAATGTGGTGGATTGTGCTTATCGGATAAGGTCGTTGTGTGGTAAGGCCGAGGAACTTAAATAGGGAATAGTAGGCTGTTCCCCAGAACAGAATTAAAAGGAAAATAAAGCTAAATTCCGGCTGCCTCTAATGCTTATGCTCCCACGAGTGGAACAGTTTGTTTATAGTAAAGCCCTTGTTTAAGAAATGCAGGCGTAGGTTCACCAGGTGATTCTATCTGTTTTGAAAATCTTGCAGTTAGGTTCTATGGAGCAAGTGATTTCCAAATTAGGAAAAGCGCTGCTAATTCAGAGCCTTGTGATACAACATAGTTAGTTGTAGGCCCCACTTTTTTGGAAGCGCTCGGCCCGAACGATTGAGATATGCTCTTGGCAGTGGAGGTGTTTGAAGTGGACTCTTGTATGGTGATCTGCCGTGATCGGAAATTTTAAAAAACAGGATGTGTTATGGCAAACCCTGCATGAGGCCGTTGCTATGGCCAGGATGGAAATTGGGAGTTAGGCCACAGCCCCACTTTCCAGGTGTGTCCCCCCCCCCCTCCTGGCGTGGACGACGCTGGTGGCCTTGGGGGTGGGGTTGAGTGTTGCTTGTTTGATGGGGATAAGGCAGAGGCATCTGCCGGGGAAAGAATAGGGGCCCTGTTTTCAAACTGTTGTATTCCTGGTGTGTCAACGCGGCCGTGCGTCGGGTGCAGTTCCTACGGAGGAATCGGTCCGAGGAATGAGAGTTCCGGGTCGGGATATTCGAAGGCTGTGTTCCTAGGAGGCGTAATGGCAGGGCCAGTGTTTTTTACCACTCTGTGGGAATTTCGACAGGATCTTAGTAGTGAAATTTTCGATGTCACTAATGTCGCATTTTATGTCGAGTAGACAATTGCTTGTTGATTTTAAAGTTAAGTTTATAACTTTTAAACCTTTGCAAAGCCATCAATTGTATCTAAAAACGTGGGAAAATCTGTTTGAAAACTACCTCTGCATTGTAACCCGTTGAGAGAGTTTAGGGCACTGCCCCAGAACAGTTTACACTAGGCCGGGGAAATCTTGCATCGTCCATAAAAAGGGGGTACCAACATTTTTATCGGGTGAGTTAAAGAATTAAGTGGGGACTAAAAAATTTCAGAAGGTCTCCACCACTAGCTGAAAATCTCCCTACCCCTCCCCCCTCAACTGACAAATTCTGAGCCGTTTCCATGTCCCTTCTTTGTAAAGATTTTCGTTGTATTATAGCAGGGATTTATAGGAAGAGGCTTTTTAGATTGGTGGTGATTTTTAAGGGATCGATCAAAGTAAATTGAATGACTTTCTTGGATTGTTAATTTATGTCCGTGGTTTAAAGTAGTGTTTGTTGCATGGTATACCGTTATTGACAGTAAACAAAATTATGGCATTATCGTTCCTTCTTTTAACACAATGGTACCGTGAATGGGTATGGTAATGATGGTTCACCATCTTTACCTTCTGTTTGTTGATATTTAAGCAGTTGTTTTAATTAACCTAATTAGTATGGGCGTGTTGAATTTTACACTTGAAATGGAAATCCAATCCTACTGCTGGGAAGCGGGAAGAGCCCGTATTGTGGAAGGGGGAGTGGAAGAAGGTTATTATTCCAGTGTTGTCACGGCATCCAGTCAATACAATGCTAGTTCCCACTATTGGTAAAAAAAAAAATTAAATACGGAGCCAATGTTTTTTATTTTAATTATTTGAAATAACTGCAATATAAGCAATATAAAATAAAGCAATATAAAATAAAAGAAGAAAAAATAATAAGAAAAGAAACCCACAAGCGCCACAGACTCAAGACAATCAAACAGTTTGGAAGTATGTGTTTGGAAATTACTGTTTGAATGCATTAAAAACGAACATCCTATCGACAATAGTGGCTGCCTGTGGTGCATAAAATGTTAGTGTCTTATATAGGATATTATTAATAACACATTTTTTTCCATAAGGACTGTGATGTTAGTGTTACCGTGGACCACTATTTTCAAAACTGAACCTTACTACAAAAACCTTATACCACACAATACTGTTTTAAAGACAGTCTCTTTTTTTCTCCTTCACAAATAACCGCATAAGGCAGCACCGATACTGGATCGGATCGGTTGCCGATATTTGCGGTATCGTATCGGTTATTTTCACAGAAATTCCGATAACTCTGGAACCGTTCGAGATTATGACACGCGGTTCACGGCTTTTGCTCAGGAAATTACTGAGTATCTTCCTAGCTGTGTTTTAAGTGTTGGTTACTATTTAAAAATGTTTATTTTAATAATTAGTCTTTTGAACTTTGCAGAAAACTACACCGTTGATGGAAATTTTGGGGACAAAACGTTGGATATCGGTATCGGTAAAATTGTTAAAAACAGTTCAGTATCAGTATCGGATCGGTTAAGCAGGTATCGGTGTAGCCTTACAAATAACCAATAATTAACCCAAATTTACACCCACTATACTTTTTCTGTTTTGGCTAGGTATGCCAGTGCTTTTTATTTTAGCTAATGGCATTATAAACACAAAAGGGTGTATAGCATGGATGGTTACTGGCGCTAATTGTGGCTGCTTGCAAAGCAGCACGGAGGCAAAGCAATAGCGAAAATGCCATGAAGTGGTTTACTTTGGAATGTGGAAGACACGGATTTGAACACTGAACATTAAATTTCAAAGTTAAAAAAGATATCAACTTGTTTTAAATGAATGTTCAAAATCACTTCAGACGAAATAGCTCAAATTAAAGGAAACAAAATACGACACATACAAATTTCTGACTGGCACATATGTAAAAAGGTCCTATGCAAGTCCTAGTTGCGGCTGCGTGCGAAGCAGCACGGAGGCAAAGCAATATGACCGAAAATGCCACAAGATGTTTTACTTCGAAATGTGGAAGACATGGATTTGAACACTGAACACAAAATTTCAAAGTTAAAAACCATTTTGCGTTGAATGAATGTTCATATTACTTCAGAGAAATCGTTCAAATTCAAAGGAAACAAAATACGAGACATATACAAATTTCTGATTGGCACATGTAAAAAAGTCTTATTGTCATAGGCAGTGAACAGTTTTACGTGCATCAATTCAAATTCCACTAGCATCGAAGCACTCGAGGACTATGTGATTTTATTAGAAGCCTTTTTGAAGATCTGCTTGATGGTGATAGGAGGACTTTTTATTTGCATCTCAGTCTATATGCGTGTCGAAAATTTGCATATAATACATCTGGTATTTTGTGTCCTTTGAATTTGAGAGGAAGTGAGTTTCAAAATTCAGCCCACAACATCTACTATAAATTTTTGATGAACCAAGTCACACTAGCTCATAGGAGTATCTAGTTGGTCGTTCGTTTTCTTCAGGCTTGCAACTCTGGTGTTAGTACTGCAGTTCTTTTTCCTATGTCAGGCTATTGGCTGTTAGCAGCGATGCGCTAGTTTAATTTTACACTTTCTCTCTCGCTGATCTACATAAGGCCTGCTGGGTGGTGAGCTTTCGCTTTTTCCATTTCACACTGTACTGGAGTGTGAGTGACATGTGGACGCAGATGGATTCATGATAAAGCAGATTAATGAGATACACATTCTGTTTTTCGTAATGTTTAACGAGATTGACTCCAGGACTCATAGATGGGGGGGGGCGGCGTCTTTTGTGGAGTTTGAGACCAGGATGGTGGTCTTTCATTCCAGTGGATTTGATTGTTTGTCTCAGCATGATGAGAGCCTATGCCATTCTGCAGGACATTTGACTTGGTTGCCGTGACATGTTCCAGGAGACGGATAGCAATATGAGAGGTATTCGTAGCTGCAACTACCGCCAGGGCCCCACGCAGCCTTCGAAGAGGCAAGATGCAATATCTAGTTAACTTCTAATCTATGATATTGACATTTAGTGTGTGTCCCTAAACCCCTCACAGTCAGTATTTTTAATATCAGAATTTTGAATTTTCTATGTTCGTGGTTTTTGTATGTAATTCATATGTTCAGTAATTTATTGTACGTGTTGTGCTATTTACGGTTGCATTTATATCATTTTTGTTTTAAGATTTCTGGATTCTCGCATGTTTGCTACCGGGTCGGATGATATGACAGTGGCACTCTGGGATGTACGTTATTTGAAGCATCGCATACGTTCACTTCGTGGCCATTCGTACTGGGTGAAGAACATCGAGTATGCCAGTGCAGCTCGTCTTCTTGTAACTTCAGGTTTTGATGGAAGTATCTACACATGGGATATCAATAGGTAACTAGGAATTTTTTAACTGTGTATTATGCGGAGGTTTCTCTGATATGAGTTAATATTGCATTTTACAGGTTTAACTTACCTTTTACGTGTCAAAAATTAATCAAACTATATACCGTAAAACGTGTATTAAAAGCCGAGTTGAAGCTAAAGCCCACCCCCTAAAATACTGTCAAGTCAAAATCATGAAATAGTGAAGTTAAAGCCCACCCCTCAAATTGTCATTTTTCTACGAAAAATTACCTAAAAGTTATATGATGTGAATAAAGATAGTACTGCTTGCTATGTTTTGTGGCCCCGTCTCCCTCCCTGTAGTAATAGTGGACTCTTCCTTTAGCTCCTAGCACCTGCACCAGGCCTGGGCATCTGTCACCTAAGCCTCTTCCCTTCTTCACAGCAATTAAAAGGATGTAAAACTTGGTCTTTCAGAGATCGTTCAAAAGCTTTGAGTTTTGTGTAATAGATGTCCAGAAAGGTTAGAAAATTGATAATGCTTGATTTAAAGCCCACCCCTCGATTTTTGCCAAATTAACTGCATAAGCCCATGGGTGTTTAATCCACGATTTACGGTAATTGGGTGCATTCATGGTTAAGCTAAATCTAAAAATTATTATCAAACTCAAGGAAAGCCAGTAAACGGCAATTACAGTGGTAATGTATCAACATCTCGAGGAAATATAATACACATGACCACAAAAGATGACGAACAAAGTTATTGTTCCTCTACTTGAATATTCGGTGGGAGAATCCGTTAACCATCTTTAGAAAAGAAAACTCACTCTGAAATAAGAAATACGTTACATGCCGAGTTTAGGAATTTAAATGTTGTGCAAGTGAGAGGCGGACCACCGTCTATTATACACGGCATCAGCCGTGTATAATATATATATATGAGTGAAGTTCTCCCTCCAGCATTACTAAAACTATTAATAACTCTGTTCCTATTCAATATACTTCGATCAAACTTGGCAAGATAGTAGATATGGAAGGCATGTTTATACCAAAAGTTATGCTATTCTATGCAAGGGTAAAAGTGGGAATCCACACTTAAATTTGAAAACTGTTCAATTCTTGTTGTGGTTCTTGTGTGACACTGTTTCAGAAAAGAGCTAGGCCACTGCGCCTACCTAAAATCTGAAACATGATCTAAGCCAGAAATTTTCGACTTTCGAGTTTCATCCTCGCAGAAACCACTTTTTCAATTGGTCGAGCCATTCTGTAGTTACAGGATCATGAACGATGATTTTGATTGTTTTACATTGTTTTAGCCATTGTAATTAGGGAACAACGCTAATCAGCAAAAGCTGCAAGACATCGACTGACCAATAAAGAAATGTTAACAATGGTGCTAAGCCAACAGTTATTCACCAGCATTGTCCTTATTACGAATTATTAACACTTGGTGTTTGCTATCAATTTAAAGTATAATATTCATTCCAGTTTTTTCCTGTTATTAGTAGACGTTACTGAATGTCATAAAAAAGGTACACTGGTTACAAACAAAAGCGTCAAGTGTGCCGTAAAAAAGGGTTCATGATTGAAGTTTAACTTTACTTGTTCAAATGTACACAGACAAAATTGGATGGTTAACTTTTTAATAGGGATGTGCGATACTCGAAAAATTCGAGCCGAGCCGAGTATGCAACTTGTATTCGAACTTGGCTCGTCGCTTGCATTCATACTCGGAAAACTCGAATCCGGTGAAAATGCCATAACTTCGCCAATTTTTGACCGTTTTTGACGTTCAAATATACCAAATTCATCGTCTCGACGAGAGCTTTCAGGTGGTGTGAATTAAAAGTCACTAGCTCAAACCATTTCAAAGTTATATCCTAAAAACTGGAAAACTAGTTGTAGACGTTGACCCACACAGTCCGTTAAACAGCATCTTAGTTATTACACTAACAAATAAAAACGACATTTGCCAAATAAGTGTGTTCATCAAATACTCGAACTCGGCTCGATACTCGATTCTTCTGTTGCAAACTCGGCTCGGCTCGACTCGAATTAAAATTATTCTACTCGCACACCCCTACTTTTTAATTTAAATAATCAAATGCACAATTCAGAAAAGTGCATCTGT
>JAHWFP010054317.1:0-13250 GCA_023313725.1 Lithobius niger | reverse complement strand
TTGCACACAATTCTGAATTTATGAGTGTTGGGGTTTAGTCACCTAATTAACTCCAGTGCCCCTGCTTCATCACTGCCAAGAATATAAAGAAAAATAAACTTTCTAAGGAATTATTGTGACCACTTGCTTGTTGCAATTGAAGGTATAAATGCTATATTATGTCGTAATTACATTGTTTTCAGGAAAGACAAAATGCGCAACCATTTATTCCCCGATAATGCAACTAAAATGTCTTTTACATTGTTTTAAGCAGAGAATAAGTGCGCATTAGTGAAGAAATCGTGTTGAAACTGACAGTTACTATCATCACTTCCGATAAATATGTGACTGAGACCCATATTGAAACATCTTGGATACATTCGTATTAGTTCAGTTTTAGTTTATAGAGGGCGCCATGTGTTTTATGTGGGAATTTCTACTCATATTTTAGCCTAAAATTAAACTAAACTAAACGAAACTAGCTTGTATTTAATTATTATTTAGCCTAGCTTAGTTGTAATTTAGTTTACTTTAGATTTGGGTTGAAAAATGAGCAAAAATTACCAGATGGAACACGTGGCACCCTCTGAAAACTCGGACTGAACTAATAGGGACGAATCTAACGTGTTTCAATATGAATTTTTAAAGTTACAAATTTTCCTCCCAAACCCTATAAATTCTTGATATTACCAACATTAAGAACTGGCAAGGTTCTTATGCTC
The DNA here is from genome assembly GCA_023313725.1 of Lithobius niger. Lineage (NCBI taxonomy): Eukaryota > Metazoa > Arthropoda > Chilopoda > Lithobiomorpha > Lithobiidae > Lithobius > Lithobius niger. The sequence continues at coordinate 12,549 of JAHWFP010054317.1, read as the reverse complement.
ATGGTACCAGGGCTACTCTGTAGCGTTCCGTAGAACTTCTGCCGCAAAGCGCTCCTTCTCCTTCGGCCGAGTTGTAGCGTTTCGGACCGAACCGCAACGCTCTCACATACATCGTACTTCTTCTCTGGCCTGGTGTTGTGTCGGGCCAGATCCGAGTTCTCCTCTGGATTTTTTAGTAAGGCCGTTACGAAACAGTCTAAAAATAGATATTACGTAACGGCCTAAAAATCTAGACATTCTCTTACGAGATGGAGGGGCTTGTGAACACCTATATACTGGGTCTTTCACTGTCTAGATCTGCTAGTCAGGGACCCGAGCAGATTTTAAGCATAATTTAAGCAGAGCCACCTACAAGAAGGCCGTATCATCTTCGCCTCACACAATGCTCCGCAAAACGCCGAATCAAATAACGATGGCGCAAGTTTGCCAAGTGGCGTCATCGGTTGACAGAATTTGGAACCCTTGTCGGTTAGTTTGAAATTTCTCCGCTTGGTGTAGAGATGGCAGCACCTAGCAAACTTGCGCTTCCTTCTATGTCAATGGTTGATTTTACTTGCCTAATTTGTCTTCATCTGATCTGGCCTTTACTGTAGGAGGCTCTGCTTTAAGAGGTCATGTTGTGACTGGGTCCTTCCTAACACTTCTTAAAACTCTTACCGTAATAATGGACTATATTGAGCAAGGTTTGGCTTGTGTAAGCGTTGTCGTTATACCTTTTCCTTTCGTTTTTAACGAACAATAGTTTCATTAATGATTTAAACTAACTTAATTATGCATCACGTTATTTTAGTAGGCTATTTATTGTTTTGAAAGTTACTTTTTATTTGTTTAAATAAATTATTAATTTATATTTACAGGCTCAGACCAACTGCATACTAGCTGTTTTCAAGTGGGTAAGTAGTTAATCTGGTTTTATTTTTTAAGTGAATTCAATGCCTAAAAACGTACCTTCGTACCTTACTAATCCCCCCCCCCCCCCATTCGTCCACACACTGAATGTGCAGTCAAAGTACAGTCTATAGTCTATACGGAAGGCATGGACTGCCCCCAAAACACAGCACACACACACAAAAATCGACATCAAGCAAATGCACGTATTACAGTCTAATTTAATTTAAATCTCAAACGAAGAATATAGTTACGTAAACGCAGGAGTTTTATTTTTAATAGGATATAGTGCTAGTATTAAAAAAAAGAGATGGATTAGGTCTAATTTTTGTGGTAAGCTCGAACTACTTGACGTAAAGTGATGGGAAAAAAAAAGGTGCGGGACGGGAGTTTCACACGTGATGTCCTGGTGATGTCTTTCGATTCACGAAAAAGATGGAAATGAGGTCATGTTTGTTATGATAGTGGTCCCGGCGGTCGTTCTGTTTGTAAGAATTGAATTTATTGCATGACCACAACTTGGGGAAGAAGATGCAGATTTCTTTCGGGCCCGGCGTTACATTACTGCGATATCCTCGGCTTGTAGAATAACGGTCTATCGTCACTCCTTGGTGCCAGCCATGTCTCGTAGACGATGACTGTCGAATGTCCAGTCTCTAATTTTCACTTCGATTCATCAACGAATACTCATTCGGTTGTAATGTGATAAGTTTTGAGTTGTGTCACACAGAGAAACTATACAGGGTGTAACAAAAGGTCGTGTCCAAACTTAGGTGACTAATTCCTTAGGTCAAACTAAGAATATAATTCATATAAACATTTGGCCAAACACGTCTTGTTCTTTGGTTATCGCATGAATTAAGAACCCAAATTCCAACTTCGCCTCCCCATCTCCACCCACGCTCTTGATATTGCAATAACAAATCAGAATAGGAAGGTAGTGAATGAAGACAATGAACTGAAGGTAGAGAACAAACTGTTAAGAATCAAAATCAGAATAAAGGAAAAATATCTCTATTGCCAAACAATTTGTCCTGGAGGGGAAGCAACAATTGTTCTAAAACTTCGTTAGCCGGTGTTAATGTAGAACTGACAATACCATAGAGGTTTTATAAAGCGAAGTATTAAACGCGAACATCAGTTCTGCACAGGTAGAAATTAAAATAAGAAAACATTGTGAAATAGGAAAAGGCCGATAACAGTACTACTGGGGCAAAGGGAATCACTTAACACTGCACGAAAGTGCAGCAGCTGGAATATTGGTCTGCTGCTGTCGGAATCTGTTGTCCTTCTCTTACTACAGTGTTGGAGGTTTAAATAAATCAAATAAAATCGATTTAATAGCCCAGCTATTGTACGTTCGGTGATATTGTGACAATTCCTTGTCAGCAATGCGAGATGGTTCACAATAATTCGTCAAATATCCTTCCCTGGGTGTTGGAGCAGGTTTGCAAATGCCCTGCAGACGACGTTAATTCCATGAAGTGCTGGAGTGGTTCGTAAAAATAAAAGAAATATTAAAATGTTATTGTTTTCCAAAGACACTTGGTTCCTGTGTATGGTTGGGGGGATAGCAGTTACATTATTTGTTCAAAGTTTCTTCCCTGAACATTAATGCAGGTTTGACACCGTCGAGCCAATGAGTTTCGGACATGTTCGAAAATTCCAACGGTGGTTTTGTTTTTGCTATAGGTTTTTGCATAGCCAATATGTTTTTGCATAGCCAGAGCCTCGGCGGAGGTGGGGAGGCGGAGCTGGAATTTGGGTTCTTAATTCATGCGATAACCAAAGAATAAGACGTTTTTGGCCAAATGATTATATGAATTATATTCTTAGTTTGACCTAAGGAATTAGTAACCTAAGTTTGGACACGACCTTTTGTTACACCCTGTATAGGCGGACAACAAAATGAACATGGGGCCGGTTCTGTAAACAATAACTGTAAAAGTTGTTTATGGAGTTTCAACAGCCTGTATGGGTAGCGGGGCACGAAAAGAAGAAAAAATGCATTAAAAAAAAAACAAGGGTGACAATTTCAAGGCGGGGAGTGCAACAATACATAACGCGCAGATGGTGGCTCGCCAGAGATTCGGGCGGTGACAACATTGTAGGAATGGGGACGCAGATCGTGGATGGGGCCAAAGTAATAAGTACCAGGCTTGGAACGAACGAAACTAAGAAATGCGATACTCGTCAGGAGTTAGGCACTAAGGTAAATACACCAAGGAAAAAATGTTCAAAAAAAGGAAACCCGGGAGAGAGCAACCAGAGTAGAAATTTCTAAACGCTGCCATAATCAATTTTGAGAGTATAGAGCAGTGACATTTGCCGCCATATTGGCACCAGTATGGGTTTTGGAGGGCATAACTACAAGGGGCACTACATAAAAATGAAGGGAAAAACAACGGAAGAGCGGATTTCTTAGGCTTAAAATAACGTTGTTTTCTCCAACAACAAAAATCGCGCGTTTTAGGTCAAAGAAATCACTCTTCACAGCATCAACTTCAGTGTGACACCCTTCCGTTTCTCTCTGCAGTGCCCCTTGCAGCTAACCCATTAAGGCTCCAGCATAGAGTTATATACAATAATACTACGTCGTGTCACCGCTCTATAGCGATTTGTATGTTTGCAAACTCGATATTCGTTTAAAGGGGCTTGCTTCGTATTATGCTACCCATTGTGACTAATTTTGCAACAGAAGGTCAAACGTGTGTAAATATTGCGAACGCATTTATTTCTCCTCCTTTTGCACCACTTCAGGCTGTTTTGCCACATTTTTATATTGATGTTTCAAAACTACGCGTCAGATGCACAAAACTAGAGATGGTTATCTTTTGACGCATTTTGCTCTACGATATCTAAATTTTTTTCAATGTCAATTCTTGATCCTTTTCGGTATCCGTTAAAAAAAAAAGCTTTGAATTCTTTGCTTAAGTATCTTTTTCCTTTACGTAGCGCCATAAAGAATTTTAACTAATTTAGCACAGCCATTTCCAGTTTGGGTTTAACCTTCTGTTAGCAAGAGGCATCACTGATTTAAATTAAAAGCTGACTGCCAGATGTAAATCTATTTCCTCACTCACACTAATAAAATAATTATGTTTTCTCCTTGCGTTCTCAAAGAGGGTTTTCTCTTCTAAAAGAAGAATTTCGTAAAGATCGTTGGTTTTGAATTTAAACCTGTGAAGTCCCCTGAATCTATAGGGTAATCTTTTCCTATAGTGTCCGCGGCCCATCTTGAGTTCGCCCCAGAATGAACACAAACAATCGATTGTACGTGTTTGGTCTCAGAGTGCCTTGTTGATATCCAAAGTAGTTCAAAAACAATGGCGGCCGTCGGTTAAAGCCGCTCTCTCCAGGAAGACGAAGCCGATCACAAAATAAGTGCAGGACTCAAGATACGCCGCGCACACTGTAAATGGCGTAGGGAATACTGCATCCATGGAAAATAATCCGATACCAATAGCGATCCAGTAGTAAGCCATACTAGGAGCTTATAAATGCCTCCATGTTTGTCTCTCCTCCATATTCCACTGTTTGTACAAGGCCGTCAGGGAAAGAAGCTGCGGGATTCGCCTGTTGGCTCTCGGCCCCTGATTCTGCATCACACGATTCTTATTTTATCTAACTAACCCTAAGAGGCGTTAATTTTCCAGTCCTCGTAAGATTTGGCATGGACAGCAAAATATATCCCATTCGGCCTTCCTTAAGGAATCTGTCTCCCACCTCGTGTACACAGACAAATAATGCATTTACCGCAACTTTACACAAGTTCTTTCGCAAACACCAAAATTCAGTATCAAATTGACATGTGAATTTTCAAAGGCACTAACATTTCTGAAAAGTTGTTGGTTTCTGGGGCTCTGAAGGATTTCAGGCACATACTCTGCCCTATAGTTGTGTCCCTTGCTGAATTCTTAGACCCCATTTTGAATTACAATGTTTTTTTTGCCCTTCCCAAACAAAATTCCTGGGGGGGGGGGACCCTGAAAGTTGTTTTAGTGTGAAGAATGCAGAAAATAATTACAAGTGGAAAAATAGATAGACACAGCATTAGTGACAATTTCACACGATCGACTCACTTACCAGCGACCTCGTGTATGGTGACAGGGCTGTCCAGATGCACTCGTAAAGATGGGTGTTGGCTTGGTGTTCGATTGCTTCATATTCAGTAATTGCTGTGTAAGATAGAAATCACAACACAGAAAATAAGCAAATGTATTACGGTATTTCTCGCTTGGCCGAATAACTGTGATCTCCAGAACTTCCCTAGTTTACTGTATATTTACGTTGTGTTTGTTTTACTGTTCTCATTGTATGATATGAGTGGCGGTTTTAAATGCAGATTTTCCGTACCCTAAAAACAAATTGTCTCTTTCAGACGGACGAAACTGGGACAGTGTTTGATAAAGAAACTATGGTCCAGAACATAGCGCCATTTTTTGAAGAAGGAGTAAGTTTTTTTTTTTTTGGGGGGGGGCGGGCCCCGCCGCATTTATGATTATTATACGTTACAGTTGATTTCAGCCCAATCTACTATACTATATTTCTCAAATCAGACGCGAATGTTCAGCCTAGCATCTCAATTCTGTAGAAATCAACGATGGGTTTGATGAAAATTACAGAAATATTGTTTCCTTCTTCACCTCTCCCCCAACCATCCCGGGCCACTGCACTGTGAATGAGGTTGGCGCTAATAATCTATCTATCAACCCGCCATTAAACCCCACAGATCATGCACATTATTTCCTTTTCAATATAAAAAAAACTGTAAACTCCAAGCTTTATTGAAATGCAGACCGTCTTTTCACGCAGATGCGTTAATAAGAAATACTGCATTAGGCTGCAAAATAATGATCGGTCAACATAAAGTCAAAAAATTTCGTAACTAAATAACCAGACGCTTTGCCTTGCTCGTACGTAGTTTTGAGTCTCATCGAACAGACATAAAATTTAGAAAAGCGGTTAATTCACCATGGACGCAGCCGTCTGGTGGCCTTTATGCATCGTCTCAACCTCCATGCCTTTCCCATGAGGGAGCGGGGTTGGGAGTTCCCGTGACTGTGCAATGTGCGCATGTCCGTAACTGTTTCATGAGCCGCAAGTCAACTGTTCAAGTCTGGCCACATCCGATCTATTATTATCTTAGGCAATCGAGCCCAAATATTTTGCGAATTGTGAATGAGGTTTTAGTTGTTGTCAGGGGTACAGCATGAGGCATATATTGCCGTATGCGAGCTGAAAATAGATCTGAAGCCTAGATTCAACTACAAAGAATTGTTACTTTCACATACACTTAACATAGTAGGAACCAGCTCAAAACTGTGTTTATACCCATATGCATGGGCGTCGATCTGTGGGGGGGGGGGGGGGACGAGTGGGACATGTTCCCCCCCCCTGGTTTCCTAGGAAAGGGGACGGTCCCCCCTCCTCTGGGAGGCTGTGCATTGGTTATTCCTAAAGGAGTTTTTTTTTATTCTGCCCTCCGGAGGTCCCTCCCCTGTCGCCTCGCCAGCGCACGCAGCTACCAAGAAAAACCAAACACCCCCCTTGTTTTTAGTTCTTTCAGTGCCATGAGGCGACTATACACGTGGCTTCATAGCAACATGACTGACAGAAGGCTCACGGCATCCAATACGTCACGTAAGTAAGTCCTCGCTCGATTCCATTCAGTCTTTTTAGGCCGTAGGACGTAAAGGCAAGAGCCACTACTGCATGGTGCAGCGGATTCAATGGAAATCGACCAACTTTAGCCCCCCCCCCCCCCTTTGCGGTTTTAAAGTGTGTTCTCGTTTGATATGACTGTGTTTTTTGGCAAGGTACTTCTAATCTTTTATCGTAAATTGTTAGATTATATTTGTTGTCACAATTGAATTTTTATATTTTGTACTTTATTAAATAATAAAAAATAAATTTGTCGTTGTTCTTCCTGGAAAAATTACGTTATATTTCACGCAGCCTGTGCGTCGCCGTCCCCGTCCCCCCCAGATATTTTCATGGATCGACGCCCATGCCCGTATGAATTGTTTGGTATTCCCATTGTACCCTCTGACAACGCTTTGCTTGGATTAAGCAAGGGATGATAAGAAATCCTTGTAATGGAAACAATTTTTTTTTTATTTTTCATTACTGCATAGCATGCAGCATGGTTCGAAATAATTACCACTGTATGCGTAATAACGTTCATGACTATAGGGAATAGGTATTTGGTTGCCATCTTGGAAGCCGCTTGAAATTTGGCTTTTCGGTTGTCAAACTTAGGTAAACATTTTGTGCGCTATTCAGCACACCTGATACTACAAAAAACTATTGAAAAACCTTTTGTAGGAATTTAACTATATGAGGTTTATATTTGGCAGCCATATTGGACGCCATTTTGAAAATTGTGCCTTTCCAGTTGTCAAACTTTTAGTATGTTATTCAGCACACCTAATATTGCAGAAAAACCGTTGAGAAACCTTTTGTATCAATTTTTTAGGGGTCAAACCGTATTTTCAGTCGAATATACCGTTTTCTGAAATAATTTCTGAACGTATGCTACGCTTTCTTAACGATGACTTGGCATACATGTGCCACATCTGACCCGATGTGTGAATTATAGTTTTGTTTCCATCCCCATGTGAAATTTTTTACGCATCTCAAGCTATAAGGTATTAGTGATTTGTGTAATTCTGGTGAAAGATCTGATGAATTTAGAATACAGAATTCCTGTTTGTTGTTCAATTTTTAGGTTGATGTTAAATTGTAAAACATTTAATTACGGATTCATCAGCCGTAAAGTTATTCTAGTCTTCTAGCTCTCCGATAATATAAAGTCTGTGATTCGCTATTGGGATAGTGTTTACCCATAGTTTGCTTGATTTTGTAATCCATGGTAATAAATTACCACTGTGTGTTACAGGGTTAGCTTTATTGTTTCCTTTTTGTGTCACAGTTTAAAGATGCAATTAAAGAAGCCTTGGACGAATGTTGGAAGGAGGGTATTAAGGTATAGTATACCGTATAGCTCTTATCTTTAGGCGTCTCTCACAATTTGCCCATTTGCCCAATTTACCAATGTGACAAAAACAGTTCTTCACGACAAATAAGTTAGTGCTACATTCTGAGGGGATGGTTAAATTGAAGACTTTAGTAATACATTACAGAAATAATACCAAGCCCTTAGACAAAAATATTTTTAGTAAGCCTAAGTTGGTTCCCATAATATTTTATTAAAACTCCACAAATCAGAAATTACATTATCAGATACATTCCAATAAAATGTATCATACTTTTGTGGCTTAATAGTTTTTGGTGGTGAACGTGGAAAAGGTAACCAACGTAATTATTGTGTTAAACTAAATCTTGGTATAAATATCTATGTTCTGTTTTTTTTTTCTTGCAGTACGTTAAAATTGTCGATTGTATGAGTAATGCCATGGAACAGGTAATATTAATTAATTGTTGTGTTCATGCCCTAATTTTTAGTTATCGGCACCAAAATGCCTTTAATTCTTTAGCAGAAACTAATTTTAGCAGAAGCTTCTGTCCATTTTATTATTCTGTGCCCTTGCCTAGTAAACATATGGCTATTAAGCTGTAAGAATTGATGATGCCAGGATTGACTGCTCCAATCCAATACTGGTAACTTTCCAGATTTTGCCCATACCGAACCAATACTCATGCTGTGCCATATTTTGCCAATACCAACTTGCTACGGAGAATTTGTTAGACTTTGTCTGTACCGATCCTATTACACTGATGACTTCCCAGATTTTGTTGATACCGATCTGATATAACTTACAAGATTTTGCCCATACCGATTGTATACCGATCACTTAGCCAGAATTCTTCCATACCAGTTTAATAGTGATAACTTCCCAGATTTCGAAATTTGGCCCACACTGATCCAATGCTGATAACGTTTCACAATTTGCACTTAGCAATCCGATACTTATATCTTGCCAGCTTATTTTCCCCGTAATGATCAAATACTCAAAACTTGCCAAATTGTCACACACTAATCCACTATTGAGAACTTGGCACACGGTGCTGATGCTGATAACTTCTTATATTTCGACGATACAATCGACACTGACACCTTGCCAGATTTTGCCCACACCGAGTGCAAAATTTTCCCCACACTGATAACTTACCAGATTTTTGCCGTCATGCTCCGCCACTGATAAATTTCCAGATTTGATTGACACCGAGCCAGTAACTTGCCGGATTTTGCCCGTAACAATTTGGTACTGGTAACTTGCCATATCTGCCCATACCGGTTCGAAACTAATAACTTGCCAAACAAGTAGGTAGATAGATTTTTTAAGAGAGCCATGACCCTTGTAGGATGGTCTGCCCATAACAATTAAATAAGAACTGCAACAAAGCAAAAATATACAACAACATAATGTCCCTTGCAACTACTAGAAGTGTTCTGTCTCAATACAATGTGCAGCAACCGTTCCCATTGCATGCAGGGAAGAGGAGCCAGTATACGTCCAGGTTCCCAACAAGCCCATCAGCGACAAATCTTGATGTACAGCAGCTGATAGGCGGATCCTCTGCGGGTCACAGAATGAACAATTCAGCAAGAAATTGCTGACACTCCAGCAACACTCCAGCGAAGAGGACAAGCACATACCGTAAAGGTGTGCATTTAGTGGAGCTTGATCAGTTCGCAGCTTCGACAAGATTACATCATCACACTGAAAGAGCACATTCAGATCCCAAGCCGCGACACTGCTAGATGGATGTTGATTAGCGAACTTCCTCTGTTGCCATAGAACTCGAACGAAAGCAGTTATCACTGGTGTTGAGTTATAGGGGCCTCCTGTGGAATTTAGCATGATTACGAGCACGCAGAATCGTTCCCCAGCACACCGAAGTGGTCCAGAACCCAGTATATGTACACTTCCAGTCCAGATTAATCAGTTTCTCCTCAGTTGATCCTCACTTCCAATGTCACAATCTGACAGGTTCAATCCCTGAAACTTACCAATTTTTCCAAATCTAAGAATAAGGCAACGCAACACAACAATGCAATAACGAAACGCGGCCAATGTTAAAGGCACAAACCTCAGTGGTATTACGTAGGAAACACAAAACCTTAACACAGCCTGCATGGAAATACTACGGTGACAACAGCCAGCACCAAACGATCGGCACAATTAACAAATGTAGACAAGTGCGTACCTAAGTGACAAAAACCAAATCCTGTAAGAATGCTAATCAAGAAAAACACAAAAAAGATCCTAGGAAAACGGCTACAAAAAACCAATGGACAAAGAGCCAGTTGATACTCCATCCCACACTTTTAATGAACAAATGTACTTAAGCTGTTTTCTGCAATACATTACGAAATAAGTGACAACACAATACGACTTATCGAACCCTCACAAGGTATTACGCCTGGAAAATTGTCTCCATGATTTTCCTTGTGGATCATCATTTTAGGCACAATTAATACGAAACCTGTCACAGAACTTTCCATTGCTAAATCATGATGTTAAATGGAACTGAGTGACATTGCATTGATTTCGACTGATGTTTCATTGAAATAATTCTGCATTGTTTGCCTTGTTTTTCAGAAATGTCCACAAAGACACCCAGGACCAGTAGACTCAGAAGCAGTTGGCGAGTAAATGTTATCAGTGAAGTTCTTGTTTTACTGTTAGGTGTTATCGCACAAGAATGCGGAGAAGGGGCGCCGTCATTGGCGCGAAAAGACACAAGAGCAAAACGTGCAATTTGAAATTATTGTTACTGGCTGTAATTTAATTAATTAATAAAATGCAATACTACTACTGATGGTTGTCTACTGACAAGAATCCGTCAGTCCAGTGTTCGTATGTTTCAGGTGATTCAGGTGACTGCTGCGACTTGTCTGGCTGACTGGCTGGTTGGCTGTGTGCTTGTGATTGTATAACGTATATTGTAAAATGTAAATTTGTTATTCATTTTTTCACGAGTGGTTTTGGAGGTTACACAGTTTTCCAGTCGAAGCCACAGTGCCGGAAGGTGTGGAGAATTTTGCTAACTAATTCCGATAGAAATTCGTAGGACCTTTTCATGCTGCAATCGATGACACGTAGTGTCACCGGGCTCTTATCTTCCCCAAAATGCCAGGACTGGCTGAAGTCAGCATTAAATCCGAACTTCTGGCATATGAGACACGTGAGACAATTGTACTAAACATCAGATCACCTACACTCCGTAGCGGAGCCATGACTGGCTGCTAGACTGCCGTTTTGTGTGTGTGTGTGCTGGTTGAAATAAACTAATGTTCTTCAAACAGATGAAGCTCAATTTTAAAACAAATGAGATGTTTAGAATCATAAAGTAGTCAAATGAGGTTCCTTTCTTGGCAGGGCAGAATGATTCATCAGACTATACCAGAATAAATCCACGGTTCTGGAAAGACCCTGGTAAGCTGTTGCCTATCTGTAGGGACTTGGCAAGGACCGCAGATAGCTAATCTAGTAAGCTAGTCGAGTTCACTTCATGCAACGAGGTTGCCGTAACAGATTTGGTCAACCCACCGATTTGGCCAACTGTGCGCTGGTTAGTGTGCCCAGTGCACCGGTTGAACAAACCTTGATGTGAAAACCATTATGATAAATAACCAAATAATGATAAAGGAGCAAACTCTGGATTACCATTGGCACCTGATTATTTTGATAATGTAGGGTGTTTGCCTTTTTGTAGGATCATCGTTCTTCAGTGCATCGATAAATGATAGTGGTATTGTCAGTGATAGGCAGGCAAAAAATTAAAAATCTTGGACAAGAGGACAGATTTAATCGCCCAATTAATGCGATAAGTCACATAGAAGATGGAAACGGCGAAGAATACCATCAAGGTGGTGACATTCCACAAGCACATGACGGATCATGAGTGGCCGGTAACAATAATGAAATCCTGGAGGGAAAACCCCCCTCTAAAGGAAGCAATAAGTTAGATTGGTGTGACCAATACGTAAACGGGGTAACACCACCTCTTCCCGGCGACTACGGCGACAAGCCAAGTGTCATCCCTGGACAGTGCCTTTAATTGCCCACATCCAATTTTTATAAGCTTAAGCGTATTTTAAATACTAAGCTAGTTAAGAATTTAATCTATGGTTTGAGACTGCAGAAGCCTCCTACATAAAGAGGCTATGGAGAGAATTATCAGTATCGGTAATGGCAAATAAAGAGAGAATTACCCGTTTCAGTAATGGCAAAAAAGAGGGAATTACCAGTTTCAGTAATGGAAAATAAAGAGAGAATTACCTGTTTCAGTAATGGCAAATAAAGAAAGAATTACCGGTTTCAATAATGGCAAAAAAAAGAGATAATTACCAGTTTCAGTAATGGTAAATAAAAAGAGAATTACCTGGTTCACTACGGGCAAATAAAGAGAGAATTACCTGTTTCAGTAATGGCAAATAAAGAGAGAATTACCTGTTTCAGTAATGGCAAATAAAGAGAGAATTACCTGTTTCAGTAATGGCAAACAAAGAGAGAATTACCTGTTTCAGTAATGGCAAATAAAGAGAGAATTCCCAGTTCCAGTAATGGCAAATAGAGAGAGAATTACCAGTTTCAGCAATCGCAACAAAATGGTCCCAAGGGGGTTCAAATTGTGATTTTCAGATTACTCCGTGCTCTACATAAAAATTACTTCGTACATTTTCCCTAA
>JAHWFP010054315.1:0-13658 GCA_023313725.1 Lithobius niger | reverse complement strand
GTTGTAGCTAATTCTATCACAAATGGTTCAGGTCAGCCATCAGGGTTTCTCACATTTTTTATCAACACCATCCTGTGAGGACTAATTATAAGCCATGACCAACATAAACCATGACCAATATTTATCATTTTGTTCATGAAATACAAATACGAACATAGAAATATGGTACTGGAGGAATAATTATGGGCTTCTAAGAAATATAAAATAACTATTTTGGAGTACAGGTGTAATCAGAAGAGACACAATTCTTAGTTCATGTCAAACTACTAATTAATTTTGCTAGTTGTTGACAACCCTAGATCACTTCTGTAGGACAGCGGCCATAGTTTAAGAAAAGCTGGTTCCACTGACATCATCCAATTTTAGAAATATTTTGTGTTAGTGTATATCTTCCGGAATGCTAGCTAGTGTATATGTAACTAGTAATCATGGTAGCAGTCTCTGTGAAGGTTGTGGGATAACAAGTTTTTTTGTGGAAGAGAGGCCCATCCTAAGAAATTATCGAGAAAAGTAAATGTTCAAGGCAATGAGTATAGGAGTGGTTGGGAAAGGTTATGGTGGATGTTTCATTTATTTTCGACAACATTAACCTGAAACACTCTGCCTGAATGCTTTAAGTAACTTTTGTTTTATTCGGCAATTTATTACTGTCTATGTACAATGGTCAATGTACAGGTTCCAATCTAACATTTTGCTCCTTGTTTACTGATGTTCATAGGGTTCTGATGCTATCAATAAGAAGTTGCTGACGGCCATCAATGCATCCGGAAAGCTGCACATGGTGCCAGCCTCAGTTAATGACCGCTATGTCATCCGTTTCTGCGTTGTAGCCCAGCATGCCACTGATGCCGACATTGACCACGCTTGGGAGGTAATCAGCCAGTTTGCCACTGACCTAACTGAACTGACAGCCATTGAGGAAGTGGAGGAAAATGACAAATTACCCAAGGTAATGGTGGAGGGAGTAAAGGTTGAGGATGAGGATGAGGATGAGGGGCACAATTCTTCTGATGGGGAAAATAGCGACAATCAAGACAACTATTTAAGTGTCCACCGTCGCCGTTCGAGCAGGAGCTCAGATGGCAGTTGTTACGGCAGTAGCAACGAAAGCTGTCCTTATGACAAGGAAGACTATAAAGATTATCTCCAAGACTCCAAGAAATGCGTGTATATGAGTAGATATAACGAACTGCCATTTAGTTCACCTCAAATCAACTTAGCTGAAGCTCCCTTTACACGAAAAACGAGGTACGACCGCTGTGACTAGAATCAAATTTGTTTGGCTGTCGCCCATTTTTAAACCAAACTTTAAATACATTTTAACTTATTCTTTTTGTGGAAGCGGCAGCTCGACTTTAAAGATTAAACATTTAGTATGTATTTTGTAGTGTCAGGAAATATACGTTTAAAAATTACAGGGCATTGAATCTAAACAGGATATCTGAATGATAGAAATTGTTAGAAATCAAAGAACAATGTAAAAAAGTATTAGACTAAGTCGTCAAACAAGAATGGTGCAGGAAGCTTCCTTTTGTAACTACTTAAACCAACTGTGATTAACTAATCATATTATTCCTGCAAGATTTTTCAAGTCCTCTTTTTCCTGATCATTTTCTTAAATGTAATGTTAACTAATTATATTGGTGCTAAATGCTGTTAGACATTTCTACAAAATTTTAGTAGGATACCAAAAAAGCCATTGTCTAGCTAATTATTTTTCATTAATTAAACTAACTGAAACTTAAAATTCTAACTGTTAACTTGTTGCACCAAGATCAACTGTGCCAAGGCTACTTATGCACTCGGAAGCCATGTGATTATTCAGTGTTCATGGATAATTCAGGAATCGTTGGCTTTGTTACTGAAAACTATTCGTCACTTTTTCTTTGGACACCTGGTAGTTGGTCTTAGTCTCTTGGACAGACTAAAATGTTACCACAGTCCAATGACAACAACCCAATTTCAAAACTGCTAGTCCTTCATTGTAAAAATTATTGCATGTTTGCAGGTAGATGTTGGGTGATGCTTTTGCTAACTCTGCAGCATGTTTTATTGCTTTGCATGAAAATATTTGTAACAATGCATGTTTCACATTTTTTTGTTGCATGAAAGTTTATACATTTATTTGTATGTATTAACGTCATAAATACGTAACTGTTGCACTACTGGTAAAAAAGATGCATTTTGTATTTTGTACATAATATCCTTTTGCCATTATTTTTGTTTTATTTATGTTACTCACCCAAGGCTTATATTATATTTCTTGTTAAGTTATACAGATTTTTAATAAAAATTAGTGCTGTCGTGTGCAATACTTGTCTATTTAATACTTTCGGAGAAGGTACAATACATGTAATGCATGCATGTCACTGGGAATGTCAAAGATAATAACACACTGTTCCTTTTAAATATGAAATTTAATAACTGGATGATAGCTCATCAAAATACTAACAGCCTACTGATTATGTTAGCTTCTAAGAGATTAAAGTATGATATAATGGTTTATTTATAAGTCTTTTACTCATTGTCTGTTGGACTCATTCATTCTAATAGAAATGGCACAAACTTAGCAAATTTTTCTACCGTATTTTAGCCACGTTTCCTTGGTGCAGTTAAAATGTATAAAACATATGCAAGAGTCGAAATACTTTTATTCACATTTTAACGTCTTTGTAGCTGTAAGTGAGTACTGCCTAAAACAGAAAAAAGAATTAATGCGATCATTTTGAGGAATCCCGCAAACAATGACAAGAATAAACAAGTGCTCCCAAAAAATGGCTCTAAACTAACTGGATGTTAGATCAAATCCAGAACTGTTCGATGTTCATAAAGGTTTACAATCCTAATTCGATTGGTTTTAAAACCTTTTTCGGATACAGAAAACAAGGTCTTTGTATACATTTCATTTCTTTCTTTTTCGTTGCCCTGTCCTTTAATTTGCTGCAAGTATGGAAAAAATGACATTAATCATACCAAAATACTTTTCTGTATTATTTGGATAGCTCAGTTTCGTGTTTCTATCAGGTGTGCGTTATGCTCACTAACCTTCAACTACACATACGTAACTTAAGTGTCAGCACAGATATAGTGGCTGTTGCAGTGTCCATAAACCAACTAGGTGCCCGATATGTTACTTTCCAGCTTAACTTAATCTGGTTACCTGGTCTCTGGTTACCTGGTATATTTCGCTTGGGAGCATACTTAATGATAATGAGGGATTTTAGGGATCAAGATTAAACAAACGAAGCTTCACCAATCTGCAAGAGGGTGAGCGGGCTCATTCTTGCCACGGTAGCAAAAAAAAAGGGTGAGCGGCCGACAGTGAAATAGATATGCGCTCTAACAATTAGAAAAAAACACTATTGCTTCAATAATGCTGACTAATAGAACCGAGTTGACTCAGCAGAAATCAGCTAGACCGTCATATGTTACGCTGGGGAACAACTAGTTATTTCTTAAGACACAAACAGCAACCTGACTAACCAATGCTCTTGTGACATTTGTAACCCTATTTTTTTCGGCTTTCATTGTTTAAAAGTGTGGCTCCAAAATAAATAGTCTTACACGGCGTTCGAGGTTAAACCATTGTTATCTATTGCTAAGGCATTGTTTAAAAGTGGGAGAAAAAGTAGGAGCACAAGTTTTTTCTTTTTTTTTTTTTTAAGTAGGAGCACAAGTATGGTTATAACTTAACATTTCATTGTTTAAAAGTATTGGAACAACTTAACATTTCATTGTTAAAAAGTATGGGAATAACTTAACATTATCTACCGATATCTCAGCACTGATGAGCAATGATACAGGAACTTCGATACAAAAACTATCAAATGTCAGCCAAATCAAAATTTGCAACTAAATTAATATTTCTAAATAAATTCAACATTTCTCTTTTTAAAATACTTGTAAGAGGGAAATGCAGTTGGTCCGTAGCTGTTTAAAGTCTATCTCCATAGCTGTTTAAAGTCTATCTTGGACATGTTGCCTAGACCACAGCTATGCTAGTATGGATCCCAGCAAACACGAAAAGCATAGTTTAGTTTAGAATTGTTACATTAGTAAGATTAAGTTAGGTATCGCATGATTAGGCAGCTTATGTTTACTTTAACAAGATCTAGGCCAAGCTTTCAACAAATTCACTGGAACCAGAGTCTTTCAAACCTGGATCCCGTCACCGGGACCAAAGACATAGCCAAAAAAGAAAAAGAAACTTAGGTGTTAGATATTGGGAAACCAGCCACCATATACTAGAGGGAAACAGGAAATGGCCACACAGTATAAATGCATATCTTTCTTTTTACGAAACGAAGCGAAATCATCGTTGTTGACTGAAGGGGATATTTCTCATTTCCTTGATGGCCAAAGGAGCCTGTTGGAATCGAGCAACAATCCTTCTGAGAGGGTAACAATGACAAAGTATGTCAATGACAACAATACTTTGGATCGGTGATTGGAACCATACGTGGTATTAGAAAACAAAAACGAGCTCGTTTGATGTTTAAGGTAAGGTTTAACTGATCCGAAGTCAAAACAGCAAAGGAACATAAATAAAATTCCTGTAAGGTTTCACATACCGCAGTGTTCCTGTACTGTTTAGTCTACGTGAAACCTTACTGCTGTATTCGCATGTTTTTACAGTTTTTTACTTTATAACACGATATGTCGGATTGGTTCATTCTACTTGGCTAAAGGACATCGCTGAAAAATCGTAAAAATTATAGTTTTAGCGTGCTTAGTACAGACCTACATATTAACTAATTCAGGGTTCGTGCAACTCCTTGAAGCTCTGGAAATATCGTTGAAAATAAAAATGAAATAGCCTACCAGTCCTGAAGTCTTGAATATGAAATCCTGAAAACTGGTATGTATCAATAGTATGTATCAATAGGATGAACGGAAAGGAGACGACCGGACTACAATGATGATAAAAAATATAGCCCCGAAATTGGGCGAGTGTGTAGCGTATATTACACTCTATATTATTCTTACAACAATTTTGAAAGTTGGGATAAGGTTTTGATTTTATTTACGTGTCTAATGGTTGAATACAGCAGTAAGGTTTCACGTGGACTAAACAGTACAGGAACACTGCGGTATGTGAAACCTTACAAGAAAGTTTATTTGTGTTCCTTTGCTGTTTTGACTTCGGATCAGTTAAAGCTTACCTTAAACATCAAACGAGCTCGTTTTTGTTTTCTAATTCGTGATACTTTGGCATACCAAGCTGGTTGTCTGCACTCGTTGCAAAAGGCAGTGAATTTCGCTCGCTTCGCTCGCTCATTCAGTGCAAGTCTTTCTTTTGGAAGTTGGTTTGTCCGAAGCTATCTATCAAGCGGCTTTGTCCGTATTTGTACATAGAACGGCAAGCCAAATGGGTAACGGACACTGTAGCTTTAACGCGAGAGAATGACGTGAAATCATTATATGAATCGTTTTGTAATAAGGATAATGCTTCCGCTTCACATGCGAGTAAATTGTTGGCTCATCAGCATTGTTATCATTTGCTTACGTTTCCGTCTGGCGTTTGCTGATTGGCATTGTTGTATAGAAACAATGTTTAAAACAATGTACAACAATAAAACTGATCGTTCAGGGCTCCGTAACTCCGGAACGGAGCCACCAATTGAAATGTCTGTTTCCATAAAGGGCACATCTCCGGAAGTAGATCTTTCAAATGTGCTAAGAATCAGCTTTCTACGACAAATGGTTTAGTCTGTAAAGACCATTGTATAAACGTGTCCAAAGTCCCTTGCCATGACTACCACCACCACCACCGTATAAGACAAAAATGAAACTCACGATTGCAGCTGAAGTCCAGATCTCCAATCTGGCAAATCGGAAATTAATAAAAGTTGGTACACGCGTTGGCCAAGTCCCACAAGGCTTGCATACCAAATTTCAGTAGAAAATGTTGAACGGCGGCGGAGAAATTAAGCCTCCAAATTTCGGCTTTAACATGGGAGACCGAGGTCAAACCTTACAGTAAAGGCTACCGCCTTTACTCATAAACACAGTAGGGTTAAAAGCCAGATATTACCCTCTTTGTTCCAACAATGATTGGCGAATATAAGTTGTTTTCATAGCCGTTCTCGGTTGCAACATTAATCAAAGTATTGTCCCGATATCTAACGCTTCTAAACAAGCTCTTTGCCAATCATTGTTGGAACAAGAGGGTAATATCTATTACATGTTGTACATCTAAAAGAAGGGCAGCATCAGCAGAAGACAGAAACATTTTCTGAGTTTGTTTTTATAGTGGCCCATTTCTTCAGAAATTAACAGCCACACGGTCGAAAATGCTCCAGTTACATATGTCACATGTGTAGACTAAGGTGTTTCCAACTGTCATTGTTTATTTGTAATTGACAGCCATGTGGTCTGAAGTGTCTAGTGACATAAGTAAGAAGAATATATTAGTAGAAGAAGGAAATACTTTTCTAGTATTACAGCTGGACTTTCCTGTAAGGTGTTCACAGACACATGGTTTAAACTTACTATTGATGTGTCAAATGTAAGTGAACGAGTTCTTTCCAATTTGCTTTGTTTCTTAAGCCAAAGCTTCATGATCTGAAGTGACTAGTAACGTATGTCAGACGTTGGAAAACGACTGCATCAATGGAAGAACACTTTCCGAGTTCAACTTAGGTCATGTTTACCCACGAAGTCACAGGTGCATGTTAGGATTACCAGTTATCCGTGACTTATGCGATGTTAAGGACTTAATTGTGAGACAGGTGGCAGTTGTAGAGGGAAAATATGAAACAACTATACTGTGAGATGAACTTAAGTTTGTAATTAAATTTAAAGTTTAGTCAACAATTTAATTTAATTACGAACTTATTCGCTCCAGTTGCATAGGATCGCTAAAGTAGCTAAATTAAACACAGGACCTATATATTTCATTAATTCACAACAGGCAAAATTCAAATTATGGTGCTTTTTTACAAATTTTTTCCCACTTTGGAATACTTCATATTATTTTTGTTTTGTAGGTTATCACTCAATTGTGTTTAAAAACACCTCTTTCAAATACTGTGAAAGGTGAACTGATAAATGCCTAGTAGCACATATGAAATTAGTTATGCCTAGGCTGCATCAGTAGAAAAACAAAAACTTCGAGTGTTTTGTAACTTTACCCTAATTTAATTTTACTTTTAATTCTAAATTGGCAGCAAAGTTTCGTTCACAGCACACAATTTAGAAAAGTGAATCACACACAAGAAAAATTTCAGCCTATAAATTTCACACAGTAAATTGCTAGAAGAATGGCAGAACAGAAAACAAACTAAAGGTAAAAAAAAAAAAACAGTTTTTTTTTTTCCCTTTGTTAATTCGAGGCCTTGGTAAAACGCCGTACGCCCCTATACAGAAAAGACAATACAAAAACACACACCGCACATGTCTACACCAAACAAAACCAACCAGACCCTTATCACAGACGGAGCGAACTCCTACAGTGCACCACACACAAACTAAGCCGTTAACGCAGTTAATAGCAACAATTTGCAATTACGAATCTCCACTTTGTTGAAGAGATTGGGTTCAGTGGGGAAAATACTTTAGTTTAAAGATGGTTTTATACAATTTTTTTTAACACCATAGCCTCACTGATTCGCCCTCTCTAACATAATTCAGTGTTTGCCTTTCTAATAAGAGTCGGTTGTTGAGGTTTTAAATACCAGATTTAAGGTAAATTTCGACAGCTTCCTAGTAAGGCTCAATTTCGACTCGGCTTTGCACCTTAGAAGGAAGTGTAGTTAGGGAATGGGGCAATCGCACACATTTCAGTCAGAAAACCTCCGATCATTGTAAGGACCAAGATGAATCCCAGAACTTTCGAAAAAGCCTGGCATTTTCTTACACGTCCTGACCAGTCGGTCTGTCTGGGTCTTTGACATTCTCATGCTTTCTAGTTTCCGATCAGATCAACTTCTTCAGACAGCTAGGCTGACCACAATTCACTATGCCAGCAAACCCTAAAATAACATCCTGCAGATTTGATAATTGCACAGAACAAGCTTTTGTGGTTAGCTTTTGTCTGTATGCATATTGCACATAATGCATTACCTGAAATTTTTCTGGGTCCAGAGACTGTTACAGAGACTATAGCCAAGAACCATTGCCCTATGCACTATTTTGCACATTTTAATTTGCAGCCACAAATATGGAGGGTACAATGCTACAAACTACATCATATGGCAGCCACTGAAGATGTGCTTCATTTAACAGGATGTGTTCGAATCTTAAGATTAGATGAAAATTGGTTTAAGTTCTTGCTCATTCAACAAACAGAATTTAGCATGCATACCCTACTTCTAAACAGTATATACCTCCAGGCTATCTTAAAATCGTTGACCGACTTAATTTGAACGACTTGAGACATCATAAATAAAACACTTGGTTATGCACAATTTCAAAGGTTAGAAAATACAGAACATCTTGCATATTTTCGAGTGATGGTATACACAGCAAGTCTGACTGTCTTCATCAGGTACACTGCAGCATGACGTGTTATCTCGTTGTGCGCACTCCCGTGTTGTTTGAATTTGGCACTCTGTCACAGCCTCCTATAGTAGGAAGGCCAGCCTTCCATCTGTCCTGCAGTTTTTTGCTAAACTCTCCCCTTAGAAGAAACTTGATTGCTGGGTTAAATGGTCCCAGGATCTCCACGGCCTTCTATCAGTCTTGGTGTTGAGTAGCCTCTAGCAGTCAACTAGCAGGGGGAATGAGGGCGTGCGGGAAAATAAAGTCGTTGGCAGTGTGCGTGACACCAGAGAAGCTGTTTACTGTGTGCGCTTTAGTGGCTGTGACTCCGTACATGTAGGGAGATAAGAAAGGTGATCCGTGGAGAGTTTGGCAACATGTGGCCGACACAAGAAATCAAGAAATTGCATGCCGTTCACCACATGGAAAAGAAGCATAGCACTTCCTGGAAGGCACGGAGACACTCCTCATCTCAAATTCCAACAGGAATACGCATCTAAGCTGCCTCGATTCCCTGGCTATTTAACACCATATCCGAGAGAAGGGCGTGCTCCCGGACATGGTGTTAAATAGCCAGGGTTTCAAGGCACCTTAGACGTATGTCCCTGTTAGAATTTGAGATTTGATACATGGATGTAATAATAATTTTAAATTTGGAGGGATCTATGCCATGTTACAATACATCTCCCTTTTCATAAAAACTGGTTCATCCTATGAGTCTCGTTCTCCGCTCATTTTAAGACCGTCCACATGACCACGTGAGTGCTGTGAAAGTTACTTTTCTAAACCTTTTCCAAAGCCTACATTGTGTGGCCGATATATTAATAATTTCCAATGTTATCATCAGTGGCTGTAATGTACGTTTTATAGAATAGATGTAAAGGTAATAGCAGTTTTATGACATTAGAAGTTCTTATTTTTCTGAAAATACGTTTCTCGAAATTTAAAAGGGTTATCTTTATGCTCTTTCGTTTCCATACTTGAGATGGATTTCAGACACAATCTTAGTCTTGTAAGGATGTTGTAACATTTTCAGGTAGTAAAAGCGCAGTAGTATGGATAATCCAGGGCACAAGCTAATATAGACGGCAAAAATCCAGAAAGTATTTCTTCCTGGAGTCAGGGCCAGGTTATAAATCCATTCGCACAAAGAAGTTCAAATCGGAAATAAATTGTAAATTATAAGTGGACGCACAAAGTAGTACTATGATATTTATTGGCCCTACAAGTATGTCTCACTGAGATGGCTATCCGATGGCTATTCCTTGGCCTGCTTCCTCTATCTCTGACTATGTTGCAATGGCACTCCACACAAAGCGTTATAAGAGTCATGCATCGCAGTGGACCAAGCTGCTTAGAGTAAGACTATTGAACAGCTACGTGAACTAACAGTAGCTAATAACCCAGTGATCCTTTCAACCCAGTGATGCTTTTAGGTTTGTCTGTTAAATTTCCAGGGTTGAGCCAGTTTGGCAATGCAGCTTTGGTTGCATCCATAAAACACGAAATCGTGTGTTCTTGTGGCAGGAACTAAACACGGCAAGCAGGGACTATTTTACAGGGAAGTACAGAGAGATGTCGCACCCCTCCAATGTTTGGTCTGTCGACAGAATTAGCCAAAGACATATTTTTTTTTTACTAGTCGGAAAGCTAACACTACCATGAAAATACAATATGAGTTATAAATGACGTTTGCTAATAACTATATTTCAGTGGCCTTGCAGTTCTTCTAAGACATCTCATCCAAAGTGGATCACTGCACATACAATGCTGTAAGCTATGCTTCTATCTTGGACTCGTGTAAACTAAATACTAGGACCGTCGTCATTTTCGCTGTCGACATAATGGAGCGGGCTCCACTTTCTTTATTGTTTGGATGTTTGACTAAAAAGGGGAGGGGGATGAGGCTTAATCCCCCCCCCTTTTTAGTCAAACATCCAAACAGCAAAAGGGTCGGCCTTTGAAAGTAGTGACATCATTCCACCAGGCAAAGGCGGCCAAGGTAGCTTTAGCTGGAGAGAATCATGAAAAAGCTATTGTTACAATTTTCTCTCTGTGAATGTGGATACTCATCCTTTAACTTTTAGTTTTTCTTTATCCCTGCACCTTCCCCTTACATTTTCCACAGTTTGAATTTCGGGCGCGTAGGGATTTAACCTCAACATGACACAAATATTTTTGTCCTGTGTTGTGTCCTATTTTTAAACCTTTTTTCTACCCGAGCCAATTACTGATATCAAATCCCCCAATAAAATTTAAAAATTTGCCTTGTAATTTCTAAACAATAAGAGAGAGCTGCTTGGGGTTTGGACCATTGGAAAGGTGGGGAAAAAACGTTGAAAATGGTGTATTCAATCGTCAAAATCGGTCTACGAAATGTGAAAATATCTTCAATTTGGTTTGGTCTTCAAATTTTAATATGAGGGCTTGGCCCATAGCCGTACACCTCAAAACAACGTTACTCAATTCCATTCATTATCTGGAGCCTTGACCCATGGTCGCACCTCCAAACAAATTACAAGCTACAGACTACAAACAACAGACTACGAACTGCGAACTGCAAACCACCCTATCAAGTACTACACCACATCACACACCAACGCTTCCACCAGTAAGACACGAAGCACAAGGTACCCGATGCACCAGATGCTACGAAGAACTATGGAGCACATCCACAAACCGCTGGGTTAGTTGAACTGAACTTGCTGCACTGGTCGTACGTGGGTCACCACATAAACACTACAGTAACCAGGACACAACGGCGAGTCACAGTAACCACTACTGAGAGAACCAGACCAAGGCATTGAGAACACACAG
Organism: Lithobius niger; assembly: GCA_023313725.1. Taxonomy (NCBI): domain Eukaryota; kingdom Metazoa; phylum Arthropoda; class Chilopoda; order Lithobiomorpha; family Lithobiidae; genus Lithobius; species Lithobius niger. The sequence goes on along the minus strand of JAHWFP010054315.1, from coordinate 2,360 downwards.
ATCACACCTGTACCCCTGATGCCACGCAATATCTTGCTACCGCTTGCAGTCTCCGTTTTGGGACTTTTCCTGAAGACAGGGACAGCAACAATTGTAAGGTTGGCAACTCCTTAACCCCTCACGCTGGCGTGCATAAAGTGGTCAGAACAGAAGAAAATGTTCCGGCATCACATTCACATTGCACACCACACAGGTCGGGGTGTCAACCCATCCAAACCGGTGCTGGTGTGCCCGAAGAAACTAATGTGCAGTGCGCAGCTTTGAGAGCAGCTTCGCATCCCGGCAGCATAACTTATCCAGGACTGAACCGAGGGAACAGTCGGCTGAATGCGAAACAGGGTGCGCCCTGTCTCAACAACATTCCACTCTTCCTGCCATATGCGGAGATACCAATGCCGAAAGAGTGGCTTGCTACCACGTGCTGGGAAAATCGGTACAACTCCTGGGGAATCGCACCTCACTGCATCGTGGGCAAGACCAACTGCCTGGTCATTACCCTGATTCCCACTGTGGCCACGAACTACCTAAAATTGACCGATCCACGCTGGAGCGCAACCCAGAATTTCCGTCCAATCGTATACACAAGGGAATCACTGACTTCAAACGACTCCCAAGAACCATGCAACCTTTGACACTCGACAGGAAGTCAGTGCAAACCGAGAAGGATGGAAGATCAAGATCCAACGCAACATCCAGTGCCACAGAGATAGCGATCATCTCGCACAGAGTGCTGGACGTCACTGCACTCACTTTCTTATGAAGCGCAACTTTTAAAGACGGTACACAGACCCTAATTCCCCCAGTCTGTGCTGCAGCAGTAAACGACGCATCGCAGAATACGTCACACTCTGCATACGCAGACTCAAATACTGTAAGCAGAGCCAGTCACCATGTCCAAGGGCTAAAAGGGCTCGCCAGTCCCACACAAAAGCAGTCCGCTTCACCTCAAGAAGGGCTGTAACCCCTAGCCCAGCGACACCTAGAAGACTCCGCGCTTTCACAGGCAACTTTTTATTGTCCACCAAGATCCTGCTAACAGGATCTGCCACACCCCTACTAAGACTGTGCATGCGCAAGGTGGCTAATAGTTCCATCGCTTGGCACATCAGCGGTGGTTCGCCGCTTTCTACCCACGGTGCATGGAACGAAATACTGGACAGAACAATTCATAGGCATTCATTCACTGCAACCTGCAGCACTTTGACATGCCGTGGCACGTCGCACAAAAAGGGCAGGTGGTAATCTCGACAAGCCCTCACAAAGGTTTTTGTACACCACCGTTAGTGCACCTCTTTTGACAGACACTTGTCTGGCAAGCGCTTTAGGAACGGACGCACGCGATTGAACATTAGTACGTATAGTTGACTGTCGTGTCCAAAAGGGCTCCAAGGTAGTCGCGTCTTCGGGTGGACGAAACAACCCGACTCACAACTATCATCAACAATCAATCTATTAACTGCCTGCCTGTCGGCTGCCTTTAACAATTAGAAATGGTTTCGCCGTCTCGTTGTTGTTTGGATTTTGGCTCTTGCTATTGGTCCATTTTGTCACCCTGATGGTTCATCAACCCCATGTGCGATTCCGAATTTTTTTTGATAAACCTTGCCCAGACTGCCGTGCTACTGCATACAAAGTTTGGTTTGGATAGTCCTTGTGATTTTCGCGTCATGCGCGGTCTAAGATTACATTGGAACGTCTTCATATCGGAGCTACGCTCCAACAAGATGGTATAGTGAGCCCCCAACTTAAACTATAACGACAACGAATGGTAAACAATGGAAATGTACAGGTTGTACGCATACGCAAAGAGTCGGCACATTCGGCAATTTCAATAATCAGCCGATTAAACGTGTTTTCGACAGTTGGCTTCACTATAGTGCAGCCAGCATGTTCAGAGTTAGCTTTTAAACATCATGGTAATTGTTTTATTTATTATGCGATTTTAAATCTGTTTTTTTTTTGGTCATATTGTCTCCTTGCGTCCAACTTTCTAATTTGCTTTTTTGCCCTATCGTATCTGGTATGGAAGATATCACGAGGATGACCTTGAAATACCAATTCAAGGTTATTCCTTTTTTCTCGTGTAAACGTCCCGTTTGCATTAAAATACTGTGATTTCCCGTAAGCAGCCGCCCAAGCTTTCATTAGCTTTAGTTAAATCCAGGGTTAAGCTAGTTAAGACCTCAACTGGATATCTCCATTGCAAGAAACATAGAGGACTAGATGCCAAATGCAGTTATGATCTAAGGTTGGAAAAAAAAACACGACGTCATCGGTGCTGTGCATCTTTGTTGAAGAGACAGTTCAAATGATTACTTACACAGACAATTCAGTTTGAAAGGCACACACACAAAAAAAAA
>JAHWFP010054314.1:45760-57280 GCA_023313725.1 Lithobius niger | reverse complement strand
ATGTTCAATTAAAATACTCCATCTTGTGCCGAATTTCATACAATAATTATGACGAATGCACTATTTCTTTGTGTGCCCACAGCCCTAACGTAGTCAGCAGTTGAACGGCAGACAAAGAAAAGGAACCAGGAAGGCTATACTAGAAACGTTTATCGAAAAAATACTACACTTTTATAAAAGGAAGGAGTTATAAAAGGAACACCATGATTACAGCAATGTTTCATTCCGTGTTACTGAATTTATTTGGCCACTAAAACTCTACTTTACTTCTTTGTTTATATTCAAAAATCTAAATAAATTCTGAGTTAAGTTATTTGTCAAATACTTCCAATGTATTAGTTTAGAATATCATTTTAAGGGACCTTTTAAAACTTTTCAATGAACAGAAATTGGTTGCTACTATTAGCAGCAGTAACCAAGAAACCCAGAGTGGTACTGTGACAGATTAGCCACCGAAGCGATGCTTCACCGTATAGCAAATTCATTTGGCTTAAACGTGGTTCGAAAATTTATCACTGGATGGCGCTCACAATCGATTCATCCGAAGAATGGGTGAGTTGTAATAAAATAGAGAATTAGGTTCCTTTTTCAGTTATTACAAGCGTGATTCATGAGTTGCAGTATTAACTAGTATTTTAAACTGGCACGTATGTAGGTATGAGGCAAAGTGAAAGAGACAGTCTGTTCGAAGTTGAATTGCTGCCTCGCCAGACGCGTCCGACGGTCGCCATGTTGCCAAGCGAGAGAACGACCAATCAGAGGGCGAGATTTGGCCGCCTATGCTGAACTTTTTATGAAAAAAAATTATGCGAACCGCTCCCCTCCAGACGCTGAGGCGTGTTTAAAAATTCTGACTGCTGAAAGCGTTATTTTTGAGGTCCAAAAACGACTTTTTGGTCAGCGTTTTCTGTGTGACCTCCTCTTAATGGGAGGAAAAAACTGAATGGTCCCCCCCTTCCCCCTCTTCCAGCATGCCGAGCAGGCCCAAAAAATCCGTGACCCCCAAAGCATTTTCCTACACATTCTCTCGCCCCACCCCCCGGTGATAAATAATAACCAGTTTCTCAGCTGCAAACCCCAATTGATTTGAAATCGGGCCCCCCCCCCATAAAATATTATCATGGATCCTCTATTGAGATGTAACCCTAAGGGACAAATTCATAATGACGGCTCAGCGTGACCTAAGCATGAGCTCGAGCTCAGCTTAGCAATTTGGTATTCACAGTGACACCATAGCATGAGCTGAGCACGGACTCAGGCTTCACTGTGAGGCCGACTTTGCAAAATTTCAGCCTCGCTCAACTTCGTATACATAATGGCAATAATAATAATAATAATAATTTTGGTTCGTTGCAAGCGCAACCAGAGCTACGAGGACTGGGTGGTCACTGACGGCAAAGCCAGGTCGTGTCTCATGCCCAAAACGTGAGTCAAGAAATCCTGTTTGTGTTTCCGTGCATACTTTGCTAAGTCTAAACTTGGATTTCATTATGTATACCAAAGTGAGTCTGAGCTAGGTTCAGGCTTCACCCCGACTTAGCGAAGTACCAGCTCAGACTTTGAGTTGAGCCGTCATTATGAATTTGGCCCTAAGTGCGTGCCAAGTTTGAAAGAGCAGTTTGAAAGGTGTCGCCTGAACAGACTAGACAACAATTTCAAAGCTTGCAAAGCTATGAACCTTTGATCCTCCGGATTGAACCCGCGGTAATAGTTGCACAGTGACCCTTTGCTCATCATGTTTGGCAGCTCACTCTAAAAATGTGGTATTTCTATGCAGGTCAGCTTCAGATCGGTTTAAATAAATCCAAGCCGTAGTTCTGCAATTTTGCATTCGTTCGCTAATTCTCGATGTTACCTTGGATTGCAGCTTTTTTTTTTTTTATATCTTTCCATAACTTACAGTGGTAGTCTAGAACATCCCCTTAAACTTAAACCAAGTGGCACTTGGAAAGTATGTACTTAAGTATATACTTTGCTCGCAAATGAAGTATTTACTCAAGTTACGTGGACTAGTCTAGAACGCCAGAGCTAAGTGTCAACTAATCACTTATACAAGTACCAATTCCGTTCGTCATTGACGCACAAACCCTATACTGCAAGTGGTCATTGTGACCACATTTCCAAGCTCTGTATAGCCAAATTAATGAATAGAACGTACGTACGCTACCAATTTACACACCAAGAGCGCAACCTCATTGCCGAACTGGTTGCACATGCATGGGACTAATAAGAGACAGAGACACTACTATTGTTGATGAGTTTAATGCTGCCCTCGGTGCACCAAAGCTGCACCAAACTGACGAAGGACAGCTAAAGAAATATTGGGAGAACATTGTTGTAATGGCGCTTACTACCATAGGAAAATGTAGACGAAAAGTTCCAAAAACAGGTGGTGGCAGATGAGGAAACGAACCTGACCACATCACATAAAAGGTGGTTGGTCTGTGCAGTGACGAGATCCTGCCACTAAATAATCTCTATGACAATGAAGCAGATGTAAAAATAGTCAGCATAATAAACGTGAGATAAAAAGGAAGGCCATCCCTCTATATCTGCACTGCTAAGACTTCTACTCAGGGTTTTTAGCGCTCCCAAAGAAGGCACAGGATTCAGGCAACCACGCTGATTGGACATCCACTGTTGTCCGGTAGCAACCCTTGTAATTTTTTTTTTAGTTTTTGTTTTTAACAATTAATTTCTTTTGAGCCTTTAGTCAGCCAAAGCAATTTAATGCTTGTGTGGCTAAACCGGCTCAATTTTGAACATTACCAGATTTTTAGAGAAGAAGTAATGTCAGGTAAAGGAAGGCACCAACCTAGGGATTCGATCCGGAAAACCACCAATCATCATAGGGGCCGAAAGATTGTCCAGAATGGGCCAGAATAGATCCCATAGCCGTGAAGGAGCATGGTAGCCTCTCACGCTACCCTGGCCGGCAGTCCTGGCGGGGACTTACCCCAGGTCCCCTTTCCAGGGGTTTGACCAGATCCGCAAACCTTCAGCAACCAGGCTGAGCTCTATCACCGCTCAGCCACGATGACCACAGACTTTAAAAGTCTGCACATAGACGTTACTGTATGAAAATACAACTATCATGGGCTGACCCATAATAACGGGCTTCAACATGTGAAAAGAGGTCTTCAGTACATATTCGTTGTGCATTCCCAGGCAACGTCACCTTCCTATTACGAAATACCTGTCTGTTCATTGCGCCGGCTGCACGGATACCAATGTGTGTGAAAGTATCCAACACTTGCGACATCTGGAAATCTTGCTCTGTATACGAATTCTTTTACTTGTTACATAATCCCTATTGCAATGCTGTGAGTTTGTTGCCCACGGCGAATTGAACGTTCCGTTCACATAAAGCAGCAATGATCCTGGCGACCCTTGCTACACAACGCGAAGCGGTTTTCTGCGATAACCCCACAGTCACCTACAATTTGTTGGATTCTTCCTGTAACTAAGTAATTTGCTGCAATTAGTAATTGCTGCATTGTTGGAATCGAATTTCTGCGCAGGATGTATCTTTCCAGTAATAGTGCTATGCCAATGAGGAAAATTGTTTCAGCTTCCTGTAACAAAGCCTGAAATGTTATTCAGGATAGTGTTTCTATATGGGAACCAATTCGGCCTCAACGATCACAGAGCTTGCTCGTTCTGGCTCTTCCCTCAGAGCTTCACTGCACTACCAACTTGGTACTTAAGGGTATTCCACAGCACACTTGGAAGATACTCAACCTTAAGGGCTTGCCAGTTCTAAGGGGATTCTCAGACTACTGAATTGGCACTTAAGTATGTACTTTAAGCTAAGTGGATTTCAAGACTAGCACTGTTAAAGTGTGACTGAGTTGCGCTTGCGGAGAAGAAAAAGAAAAGTCCCTGAATTCTGCACCTTAAATTTGATTGAACCAGTAATAATGGGATGGCATTAAGCTTGGCTGTTCCAACGTACACTGAAGTAAGTTGTTAGCTGGTGGGGGGGGGGGGGAGGAGGGGGTAAGTAATGAAATTTTTAGGCTTTTAAGGAGGAGGTTAAAAGCTCAGACCAAACTAGAGGAAGACTGCAATTCGAGGACAGAAAAAGGCGCCTTCTGCGTCAAAATTTTAAAATATCATGACTTATGGGGGATGCTACTTCCCCCCCCCCCCACCCCCACCAAGCTCCTTCCATCATGTAAATGTTTATATGATTTTGAAGATTTGGTCGGGTGCATAATGCTTACTGAGCTTTTTCTAAAAGCCTTTTGGCGCCATGGGTATTTTTCATCTTGACTGATTGACATGACGGGCATGAACATGTTGCCATGAACCTTAAAGGACTGGTCAATATTATTGTCAGGGGAGGGAGCCGGGGGGGGGGGGGGGGTTTGGGGGTTTTTTTTATCCCCTTGGGGGGCTCCTCCTTTTGTTTGGGGCCCATCAAAGGGGGGGGGGGGGTCACAAAAAACTGGAGGAAAAATTATTTTTGGGGCCTCAAAATGACGCTTTCAGCAGTCAACATTTCTAATAATGCCTCAACTACCCTAATAACCCTCCGCCTCCCGTGATGTTTAGAAGGTTGTGGGCGTTCAGTTTATGTGCTACCTAAGTGTAGTTTTTCAAAAAACTTTCTAGAAAGGTTTTGCCACCTGGTATGGTTCGTTGGCTTCTTCTGTTTTTCAGGCGCAGACTATGCTAGGGGTGTAGGCATACAAGCAAACAGAATATTCATCATGACGCAAGATGGGTGTAATGTGAACATCGGTGTTTTACAGAATATTTTAAACTCCATCTTGTCCTTTAGTTAAAAACGAGGCACGTTTCCCAGCTAGAATAGAAGAAGAAATAAGAAAGGACGGTACCATCTATGAAAGCTATATGCACCCACCCCATCCCAACCAAGAGGTACTAAAAAAAAAAAAGGCCCGGACGTCGTTTAAAGGGATGTTCCACAGATTAAAGAACTCTACCGCGCACAGATACGCGCAAAGTTAGGCCTCATTCTTTTTTGCTGAGCCATGTTTCGCACTTGATTCGCCAGTAGGCGCAGAGATCGCCCGCGAGGAGCGTGGTATAATTAGAAAGTCCGCCATAATAAATACGCAGGCATGCGCAGTGGGATCGCGAGCACGTTTACAAAACAAATCAAACAAGCTACGTTAATCACGAGAGTTCGAGTCCGAGTTGTGAAAGTTTTTTTCTTCTTTCTTTCTCAGACAGGTGTGTTCCAATAAAGCCAATCGTAAAGGCTGACTTTTTGATAATTTAACGCTTTACCTTCTAATTTCTTATTTATTTAGCTTCTTTTAGGCGTTTCAATTTCACCCTGCTAGTGACATCTGGCGAATTAAGTGCGAGGTGTTACGTCTTCACCCCAACGCTTTGCTGAAACAAGAGACCATTTTTGAAGCGTTGGATGAGTTACGCCCATTTTTTTTCCGATCCTCCACATCAAGTACAGCCCTAAAGTTTTATTTACTTACCGTTAGTCAATCAATAGGTCAAAATCCGTTTTAAAATGTGGCGTCTAGGAGATTTTCTGTTGAATATAGGGGAACTTTATTTACGTTCGTCCCGAACGTATATGATGCATTGCACGCTTACAATAACCATGCCGTTTCATCTATGTGTGCATGTACTAATTTGCTAATAATTACCATGAGATCAAAAATCTAAAAGACTAATGCGATAATAATTAAAAAAAAATTAATTATTCCAATAGATGGCCGAAGCAAAATTATAAGATACTAGCCTAGAAAATGATAAATTGTGATTTTAAAATGCAACAATCATTCCGGTTTTTGACGACCCAATTAATGCGTTCACGCTGGCTTGTCTATTAGGCGCAATGCCAACTGAGATAGGAGCTTCGTTTTTAGCTGCGAGGAACGATGCCACTGTCTCAGTTGACCTTGACTATGTTAAATTCGCGGATGCGATTGGGGCGTAGCTGTTATGAGGCAGGTGGAAGGTTATAAGGCAGGCCGGGTGTCGCTTTAAAGGAGTTACAAGAGGGAGCAGAGACCATATGAGCTGGAAGGGCATTCCAGGTCCATAGGATCCACCCCCAAAAATACCGGTGTCTGATGTTGCTGAAGGAGTGATTTCTCTGCAGGATGAAAGGATGAACCGAGGTAAAAAAAAAAAAAAAAAAAAAAAAATAACAGAAAAAGTCGATTAGGTGTTGAATGATTTGGTTCGTCAAAATGAGATTACCCCTGAGGAACCGAGAGTTGACCGAAACAAAGGCATGCTGCTTAAGCCGTCCTGGGTATTGGATAGAGTTGAGTTGCTAATACCATCTCGTGAGCCGGTGCTGACAGATCTCCGGGCGTATCAGAAAAAGAGGTACAGCAGATTCAAGAAATCTGATGGCAATATTCCATTTCAAAAGGTTTAAGAAAAACTTTGTAAAGCACGGTGAAAAGGGATGGTTTGACACGAGAGAAACTTTTGAGAATGAAATGACCTTTACTATAAACTTTGAAGATGATGCTGTCGACGTAGAGATGGAATTTAAGGGAGGTATCGATCGAGAGGCCAAGATTAAGTTGAACGGTTTTCGTAGAAATGATTCTGCCGTTTAGGTAATAAGAAACGAGAGGGTTATTGTACCCAATTCGACGACTGACAACATTTATCGGGTTGAGAAGAAGACCATTTTCAATAGGGCAGTCGAAAATGTTATTGATATCGCTTTGCAGGCTCGTGTGTTGGGTGGAAGGGGATAACAGTTTCAAGTCGTCTGCATAACTCAGATTAAGAGATCTGAGGTGAAACGAAAGATCACTGATGAAAAGATTAAAAAGGAGTGGACACAAAACAGAGCCCTGTGGAACACCATCATTCGCATGCCCATACGAAGGCTTACGCGCTGAAGTCTGTTATAAAGATAGGAACTGATCCAGGCAATGAGCGGATTAGGTAGGTGGTGAAAGATGAGTTTATGCAGTAGCTTGGTATGTGAGATAGAGTCGAAAGGAGAAGTAAAATATATAAAAAAAAAACTAGGTCGGTTACAGGGGATGCATCCAGGAAGAAAATCAGACTGTTATAAGTCACTACCAAATTTGCCTCAGAGGAGCGACCTGCCAGAAAACCGTGTTGATTTGTGAAATCAGTATTTTAAGGTCCTTGAGAGCAGCCACGATTGGGTCCCGGATTAGGCGTTCGAGAACTTTAAACGAGTGGTAAAACTTGTCGGTGTGGAGTGCTTTATACTTACTGAAATTGGCTACAGGGAATTATCTGCAGCAGTCTCATATAGGCATACGAGGGTTGTTTGAGGGGGGGGGGGGTTCAATTTATCTGTTTCCCTTGAAGGGGGGGGGGGGAGATTTTTTTAGGGTTTTCAAGTGGGGAGAATTCATCGAAAATTTGACTATCACATTTTCAATTCCTCCGCCCCCTAACCCTTTTCTCCTGGTCATAAATAATGACCAGTCCCTAAGTTAGTGATTCCACTCACCTTATGCATCCACAAAGTCAAAAGTTATTGATTATACCACCAGGAATTATCAATCTGTCCAAAGGAGGGTTAATGAACACTTCTTGGAATGTTTTCAAGGACATATTTTTCGTATCGCAATATAGGAAAGTGCCACTGAATCAATAGCAGTGATGAGATAGTTGGGGAGTCTGCCTGCATGATTGAAGTCCTCTTTCCAGAAAAACTAAAATTATTAATTTATCCGTCCCTATTCAATATATTTCGACCAAACTTGGCCAGATAATAGATAAGTATGTAAGGTATATTTATGCCAACTTTTAGCAAATTCCGTACAAGAGTAAACGTGCGGAGCCACACGTAAATTTGAAAACTGTACACTTCTTGTTGTTGTTGTGCTTGTTCTTGTTCTTGTGCGACACGGTCTCAGAAAAAAACTACTGCACCTACCTAAAATCTGAAACATGATGAGCCAAACTAAGCTACGTTGTTGTGGCAGCTAGAAACGATAGAATGGCGTATTTATTTCGCAGATGCAGGATTTCAGAGCTGAGTTGAATTGTTTCAAAGTGGCGCGCAACAATCGACTGCATGCATAAAGCTTTGTAGCGCGACGCCATAGCCGTAAAAAAAGTTACACGGTTACAAACAAAAACGTCAAGTGTGCCGTAAAAAAAGAGGGTTATATGCTTGAATTTTCACTTGTTAAAATGTACACGGATAAAAATTGATGATTTTTAGTCTTCTGTACAGCCCTGAGAAGACTATTGCAACGACTTTGTCCGTCCGACCGTCGCTTTTTTCAACTTCGCAACGGTACCAGATATTGACGATCATTGTTTACAACGTTAGATTCAGTGTGAGAAGTTAGTTAAATAACATGGCAAATTAAAACATCGTTACTTTCTTTTAGCTAATAGAATTCTTCGACAAGCCCAAAAAACACAGCTACGGACATCAGCATTCTCCATCTTGGAACACAAGATAACAACACCACTGAACTTTAAACTTCAAACATTGGATGCAATGAGATGCAATTTTATCAATTGTACATTTGATAATTTCAATTAAAAATCGTCAATTTTTATCCGTGTACATTTTAACAAGTGAAAATTCAATCATATAACCCCTCTTTTTTTTGCGGCACACTTGACGTTTTTGTTTGTAATTGTTATTAGTTCGCTTGCGTACGGGTTAGATTTTTGATCAGGAAATTCGTTTCTTCCATAAATTCAACTATTTTTGGAGAAGGTTTTAGCAAACGACCCGTATATTCTATTTATGGGATTAGTCTCACTTTCAACAGCTGTTGAAAATTTACCACAGGAAAGGTCATTACGCCAATTGCCAACATTTAATGTCTAAAGGCAATCGCCTAAACAATACGCTTTTAAGTGTTCAAAGTAACCGTGACTTTTTTTTTCTTTCTTTGTTTTTAGCCATACGCGTGCAGTAGCTCTGGTGATCCGGCAGCTGGCCGGTAGCGGACGCCTTTCGTTGAGGTTTGCGATCACGTTAAGAGGAATGACCGTAAAAATAATAAACTTGCGATCGGCCAGCACATTTTGCGGCAGTGCTGCTTACTACGGCGAGTTTGTAGTTGAGCTTTGAGGGGCCGACAAAGTGGCTATGCGCCAGTCTTTGTTAAGTTGTGCCTGTAGGGTTAAGGCCAAACCAGACTGGCTGCTCGTGGCTACACGCGACGCTGGATGGGTAAAGACAGACGTCAAAATCGATCCATAAACGCACCACCAGCGACATGATCGCAGCAATTTTGACCTCGTAGGCATGTATTAACGCGTCGCTTCGCATATAATTTTCTTCTGTCTGCTTAGGACTTAAGTGCCCATTCATAAAGTTGATTTCTACGCGTACCCGTGTGGCTGCGTTTATAATATAAAAGCTTGTGCGTGAGCGTGGCGCTCGACGCGTACGCCAGTTCATGAGCAAAGCAGTGCGCGCGGACAATCGGCTTGGCCCGCTCGTGGTATCGTCACGCTAAAGCAAACGCTCTTTCATTTACAAATCAAACGCGTGAGCAGGCACGTGAGCTTGATAATGCTGGCCGATACTCCGTTCCAAATATGCTTTTTCACAACTTCCCCCTTCTATAGCACCAAGATTCGATGCCATACGGGTCAAGGTCTCCGCAATTAAGATATCTGGCCGTTTATTTTGAGCATTCAACCTTTTAGCAAACCACGTTTTCCTTTGTTGTGGCGCTGATCGGCGCCGATGGAATCCGTTGATGCCGCCATTTTTGTTATCCCAGCATGCAACAACTAAGCGTGTGAGCGTCGCTTGGCGCTCACCGATCTAGGTCCAGTAGATATTCGCGTGACGCTTGAAAATAGCAAAACGCGCGCGTTGGCTCACCTACTCTACAATTGTAAATGGTCGCGCGTCAGTGCTGAGCATGAGAAAAACTCGAGTTTCACGCGCCGAGCGTCACGCGTACGCGTCGAAATCAATATTATAAATGCACCCTGACGCTCGATGCTTGAAAGCGTAGCTTTTTCGCCGTTCAACGCATGAGTTTACACATGAGTTTATGGAGCAGGCGACACAACGCTCGCATTTTGGTGTTTTCAAGCGTCAAGCGAATATTAACTGGACCGATCGGTGAGCGTCGAGCGACACTCGCACGCTTTAGCTTAATTGTTGCATTATGGGATAGAAAAATGGCGGCATCGACGGATTCCATCGACGACACAAGAAAGGAAAACATAGTGTGCTGAATGCTCCCCCCAAAACGGAGAAAAACGGCTGGTCCTACTGTCTCCTCGAGCAGGGGCGAGTTGCTCGTCAAACACGAACGTCTAATATGACGTGATTCTGACGTAATCGTTGCCATGTTTGCACACGACGTGGTCGACGATTTCGTCAAAATCGCGTCATATTCGACGTTCGTGTTTGACGAGCAACTCGCCCCAGGTGCTGTAGAGCGTCGCGCGCCAAGCGACGCATTGTTTCTTGCTGCTTTGAATTTGTAAACGTGCCCTTACCAGGGTAGCAAATTATTTGTCTGCGAGCACGTCGTGGGAGCAATAGAACTTTTTTTTTTTGACCAGGGGGTGGCAGTTGCTGGTCTCGTTTTAGTTGCATTGCGTTGTGTGCGAGTTAATATGATCCTAAGGAAATACTTCCGGTAAGGGCGCGTTTACGCAGCGACAGTTTTCTCGCTCACTAGCTTTTATTTGATCAATACTAAATCTGATGGCTGCTTCTCGTCTTTACCGGAGTATGCGGCTTTCGAGTTGTCTATGCGTATTAGCAAGGGTATTAGTAACCATGACAACGACGCAGACGCAAATCTGTCGCCTCGTGCCTCGTGACACGGCGTACGACGCTTCGAGCGTCGATTTATGACAACAAGAAAACAATTTTGACTGCAGTACAAGACGACGGACTGTTTTTTGTATGCCGGCATTGAAATCGATGGCTTCTCTTCGATTTGATAGACACGAAATGGGCGCCAGGTTGGATTTTGAATTCTCGCTGCGAGAAGCTATTTATTCTACCCACGTTTGATCATTGCTAGAAGCTGTACTTTGAGGGAGAATAGCAAATTTTGGAAATAGCGTGAAATGACAACAATCATTTGTAGCAATGGTTAAAATTACTGTATAGCACTTTGTTCTTTATCAAGGACCGCGGCGGTCCTTATGTAAGCCTCAGCATGAACTTCCATGTTAAACGTCAAACTTTGAACTCCTTTAGTTTCTCCCAGAATTGACATAGACCAACGAAATTCGGTATTTGGGGTCGTGTCGTAACTATTTCACCACATTACAAATTTTAATGACAACAACCAAACCGTTCGGTGTCCACAGCATGGCCATTTCTTGTTGTTGTTGTTGTTCTTCTTGTTGTTCTTGTTGGGACTCTTTGCCCTCACCTGGAGACCGAACCACTGAACCGATTTTCAAGTTCTATAGCTTAAAACGTAGGTCTGGACAAGGCCTAGAGCCTTTCGCAGGCTATTTTAACGTAACTACAATATTATTGACACGGAAAGCCAAATGAGCTAAAACTTCTGCTCTCACCTAGAGATCGAACCAATGAACCGATTTTCAATTTGTATAGCTTAA
>JAHWFP010054314.1:19342-34879 GCA_023313725.1 Lithobius niger | reverse complement strand
TGCAGTGGGCTTAAGACCCAGCTCAGCATAATGGTACTATATTAAAATTATATAAAACAAAAGAGGAACGCACGCACATAAAAATACTGTTCAGTGAACAGGCGTCAGATTTTGAAAACAATACACAATTTAAAAACTATGGATACAAATATAATATAAGCTGGACAGCAGCAGTTGGTAGGCCAATTACCCGCTTCGACACAAATATTCTGTTAGGTCCAATTTGTACAAAAGTTTTTTGAAAACATTGAACCGATGGAGCTAATACAACGGTTGAGGGTAGTCGATTCCAGCAGTTAACAACACGGTTGCAGAAAAAATACTTGCGGCAATCGGACTTGCTTATATTAATCCTTAGTTTCAATGAGTGACCTCTTGTCCGTTCGCAGCCACGGATTGAAAAGTATTGATTTGGGTCGACATCATATAAGTTGTGGAGGAGTGAGTAGGTCAAGGAAAGATCAATAACGAGTCTACGCACTTCAAGTGATGGAAGATCACTTGAATTGCGAAGGCGAAGTATTATTCGGTGCGATTAAGTTGGCGAATGTTTTGGTGTGTTGATATCACTCCTTTGAAGGGCCGAACCATTCGGAACTTGGCGGCCCCTTTAACCAGTTTTGGTTTTTGATATGATATCACTCCTTTTTTTTAAAGGATAATATGTGAGAATGGCGACCACTAGAAACGTGTGTCTTTTACGGATAGACAGCTTCGTTCTTCACAGGCCTCTGAGGAAAAATAACGATGCGATAGAAACGGATGAAATTTCGTTTGTCGGGAGACTGATCGCCTGACATCATAAAAGTCATTAATAGTGACACAGCTTAACGTTATCTTGTTGGAAAAAAGTGTAAATAACGTTGGTATTTGCCCATAATTGCTTAGCTAGTGATTAATTCAAAAAAATACACTCTTACGTGCGGTGTATCAAGCTAAAATATTCCAGAAATGCACTTTTGTTGTTTAGGGAGTTGGGGGAAATTCAAAGCTACCAGTCAATCAATGCTATTTAAAGAGCTGAACTACGTTTTTATTTACGAGAGTCGAAACCAAACCTTGTTATATGTACCGTACCCCACTGTAGATGACGAGAGAGGGACAATTTTGTTGGCTGTTTTTGGTCACTTGGGGAACACGAACCTAAACGGTGTTGACAACATTTTGTTCGTACTCGCAGCAGAATTCGCGATTCACAAACCCATACCTGGAAAAAAAAGCTTAATGTGATATCTGCGAAAGGTCTATTTGCGCAGAAAAGTAATTTGCTGAAACAGCCACAAAGTAACTCTTGGGAAAAACTTTACAAGTGTATTATCCGCGATAAGACACTTACACGGAACAGTAATTTAAACATATTATGAAAAATCTGGGACACGTAGCGCCTACTGAGCGTGCGTTAGTTGAAACAGGGAAAGACACCTGCCCAACCTTAGGCGTACTGACAAATACGTCACAACACTGTCACAACTTTTGAACTCCCCTAGAAATGATGTCACAAACGTCGTCACCCCCCCCCCCCCACTCCCCCCAAATTCGCCTTTCGCCTTTGTTCCAGTCTCAGAGCAAAATATTTAGTCCGAAAACCAGATTTGATGCCCTATAAGCCAGAAAATGTCTGATGAAATTTTTTTTCTCTTTACCCTGTTCGGTAGTTTGGTGTGTGACAAATTTAGTGACCTCCCCCTCCCCACTTGCCAAACTGCACACTCCGTCTTGTGTGACAGAAATTTAGTACGCCCCTCCTTACCAAACTATTTTTTATAATAATGATTAAAATGCACTCAGTGACGTACTTTTTAAAAATTAAAACGGTATGTTTTTTTTATTTTTTAACTTTATTTGACCACTCAGGTGAAAGAAGAAGCGTTTTCTTGTTTAAACACGTCGTGCCTCTTTGCTGTCGGCGGTGGGAATATTTGTCTGCAACAGTGGGGCAATCCCTGTTTATTGAGGGCATTGTTGTAGCAGTGTTGCTAAAAAAACAATTCTCCTGCAATAAATTCCGTGAATGGTGTGAAGATTAGTTCCTAATTGTTCGTTTGTTTTTTTACGGAGCTTTAACCAATACTGGTCTTCGAACTTCAAATTAGTCTTGAGAGCAAGTGCTTCTACTATTTTAAAAACACATACAGAGTAGCCATCAAGTGCTGATGAAACAACGAAATCACGACGTTTCGGTTCCAAGGTCGGAACTGTTTTCAGGTGAAGGGTTTAAAACATGTCAAACAACTTAAAAATAAAAATTAAAATTAATAAAATAACCACAGAATATAAATAATATTTTTTCTACTATATTAAAATAGTTTGTTGAATATACGTATTATATTCAGTTTTGTTAGTTGTAAGATAGCTTTATAATGTTTTATTGTAAGGGTAGGATTTTTCGGTGGTGCTGATAACCACTATTGGTTAAAGCTCCGTAAAAAATAAAAAAAAACAAACAACTAGGAACTACTCTTCACCACCAAGAAGCTAATCACCGTTTAGCAACTTTATTTCTGGTCGTCAAATGTTAGTTCAAGCCAGCCATTCCCGTGTGTGGTACATTTTTAAATATTGAAAATTACACCGAAAAAAATCATCTGAGATTTCAAGCTTCCCAACGACATATGACATGACGCGATTCGAGTTAAGGAAATTGGACATTTTGTAAGATGTGATTTAATTTGACCGCGACTGTACAAATGTTTACTGGGGAAAGACCTTGCAAATGTAATATCTGAGGTAAGGCTCTTGCACAGAAAAGTAATTTACGCGAACATGCACAAACGCAGGTAGGGGAAAAATGCACGCAAGTGCAATATCTGTGGCAAGGGCATTTACACTAAAAAGCAATTTTGCGCACAGTATATTAAATGATGAACCAAATGTTTGTGCAGTCATTCTCAGGCGTCAGTACTTGTGATTGACGAAAAGCGTAGACCATTTTCTGGTGACCAGGATTCATTATTTATATTAAGTATAAACCCACCGCAACATCTGCAGGAACTGGCCGGAACTGGCTTCTGATAGCTTTACTGCACGGTATGGTTTGATCTATTTTGGCGTGAACTGAAGTATTAGGAGAAGCGCATACTTCATAAGGATCACTTGCTCGAGCACTACACTGCGTGCTTATTTTGGCTGGGGACGTCTGTCAGCAGCGTTACGAGCTGCACCAAGAAATCTCGAGTGCAGTGGGACGACGCCGAGTGAGCGAGCGGACCGAACGACTAGGTTAGTCGCTAAATAATGCGAGTTTAGTTGACTATGGACTAAGACACGCGCAAACATATGAACGGAAGCCTACTAAAGCAGAAATAAAATTCATAAAACTGGATTTTCTGTTAGTCGTCACGTAATTACTAAGGGAAAAACACGGATCTTATCAATTTGTATAAAAAAGGTGTGATATCTCCCCAAAACAAAACTAGTTAAGGGTTCTTGCCAAGCTGTTCGGCCGTTGGAAGTCGTGATATCAAACGCAAACGCCTCAGGTCTCTCGCCAAGTTATCCCTACCGACTCAGACTTCAAACGTTAAATGAAATACTTGAAATTCGCTCCGTAAACAATTTTTAGATTTTCTATTTAGCCTTCGAACTATTACTCGTTGAGATTAACTTGACAAAATAGCTATCTTGGCCAAATAGCTTGCTGGAATCCTTAACAAGTTTTGTTTTGGAGAGATTAATAATATATTGGAGAGTAACAAGTCAAACAGTGGAGTGAAGAAAACCCCATGTTTAAGAGCATACGAATGGAAAATCTTACTACAGCTAGAATAAGCAGGGGCGTACTGACCATACGGAAAAACGGGAAATTTCCCATGGGGCCTAACGACGAGTCCCATTGATCCGTATTACATATACCTACCCTTTGCCACTTGCAAGGAACATTCGTTTCTCGCCTTTTAACAATAAAAGAACGTGACCTAACACGGGTAGACAAGCATTGTGGGGACTTTCACCTCCAACGCTGAGAGAATGTTGGCTCGAATCCAAGGACCTACTCAAGTACCTTTAAAGTTTGTTCGGGCGTCAAAGGATTGATTTCTAGTCAACACACCAGGTGCGCTGCTTTTCACCACCAAAATTGCTGGCACGATAAAAATATTATGTGAAGTAAAGTTCATGCAGCAACTAAAGTGCTGATGTTGCAACTACGAACGTAAGTTACGGATGGTAATTCGAATTCGTTGGTGTCGTACAAAAACTTGTACGTATTGCAGACACGCTATAAAATAATTATCTTCTGCTGTTGCACCCTCCCCCCGTCCCTCCCCACTCCCTCCACGGCTAAATCGTTGTGCTTTGACAATCGTTCCAAATATGGGCATGAAATCAATGTATTCCCGGGGCAAATAACCATTCTCAGTACGCCCCTGAGGATAAGTGTGTTTCCTTGGAGTAATCATGTCACTTCGCTACGTGTAAGCTAGGACGATAATTATATGGTAAACTGCGTTTACCGGGCAAACAGATTCACGATTTAAGGCGCAGCCAAATGTGATATACTCCCGCTTTGAGATTATGGGATGGCAGCCGCCATAATGAGAATCAAGGAGTACAAAATGTTGGAGAAACTTAAGTCCGATGAGTAGGGTAAAACACGCATAGCTGCAGTTAAACTGTGATACTGTTTGCAAAATTTATCTTAGCACAGGCAAAAGTTTAAACTAATTTTCCAATAGAGGTTCAGTTTTATAAACTGATGTTTGAATAGTTTTACAGCGTTTTTACATTTGTGGCAACCTGCTCAATATATGCATTGCCTTCGTCGCACAATCACGACAGAAATGGTGAATTATGGGATGTGTGTCTAACGAATCTCATTCTGGCGAGAACGGAGTTACAACCAGGCGCCGTTATAATATTTCTTCTACTTTTAAAATTGTTGGTTTAATCAGAAATTGGTGTCATGCTCTTCATACGGGGTTACAATAATTTTGCAAATAAAATAAATGAATAAATATATTGTAGGATATTGGCCAGTCGTGAATCTCATTCAGACGAGAACCGGAAGTTGGCGGGCGCCATGTTGGCGTTATTGACGTCGGCCAAGCACTGGAAGGAATGCTGCTTGCGAAGGTTTGGAATGCATCGGTTCTATAGAGCAGTGACATTTGCCGCCATATTGGCACCAGTATGGGTTTTGGAGGGCATAACTACAAGGTGCACTACATAAAAATGGAGGGAAAAACAACGGAAGAGCGAATTTCTTAGGCTTAAAATAACGATGTTTTCTCCAACAACAAAAATAGCGCGTTTTAGGTCTAAGAAATCACTCTTCACAGCATCGGCTTCAGTATGACGCCCTTCTGTTTCTCTTTGAAGTGCCCCTTGCAGGTAACCCATTAAGGCTCCGGCATAAAGCTATATACAATAATACGTACTACGTCGTGTCACTGCTCTATAGTGTCAGCGGCCTATCTTGAGTTTGTCCAAGAACGAATACAGATAATCGATTGTATGTTTTCGATAGCAGAGCACCTTGTTGATATCCTAGATGGTTACAATGGCGGCCGTCGATGAAAACCGCTCCCTCCAGGAAGATGTAGCCGCTCATAAAATATCTGCAGGACTCAAGATACGCTGCTGCGTGCACAATAGTACAGTTGCGACCCCCTGGTGTAACCAGGAGCGCCATGACGGAGGCGTCTCCAATACAATTCTACCCATGCGGCCAGGTGTCCGTTTTTACTTTTACCGAAACCCACGTTAAAAATTACGCTTGTTAACTTTTACCTAATAAATGTTTGTGAAAAAAAAAAATACCCCTCTTGCAGCGAGTAGTCCAGGTGCGTGTCACATCTCAAGAACTAGCGTTTAAACGAACTTAAAAACGAGGAAGTATTTTTGTTTATCGAGCCAAGGCCGACTGGAGTAGAAATTCCGTGTATTGCCTCCCGACTCCACGCCAGTTCTCGCGCGTGCCAGGAAGTCAAAGCCCCTTAGCATTGCTTTGCTAAAATAAAAATTTTGGCTGACGTTAAATCAACTGGCTTGGATCCAGAGCTGAAACCCTATGCTTCTCTCTCAGATGGCCTCGTGCAAACGGTGAATACAAAGAGAGCGTTACAATATGGATACATTTATTAGCTGCTGCTAATAATAATGACTTTCCGGACTTTAAGGTCTGTAACCCCCCTCCCCCTTCCTATTCCTCATGATTTACCACAGAATGGTCTTAAAGGTACATTCCTCCCAACGCCATGTTTTCGATCCTCCACATCAAGTAGGGCCCCAAAGTTTTATTTACTTACCGTTAGCCAATCGCTTGCAAAAATCCGTTTTAAAATGTGGCGTCTACGAGATTTTCAGTTGAATATTGGGAACTAATTTAATAGCGTCCTGAGATAATATGATCCTTTGCGCGCTCACGATAACCATCTGTGTGTTTGCGTGTACTAAATTTTAACCGTTTGCCAATAATTATCATGAGATCAAAAATCGAAAAGACTAATGCAGTAAAAATTAAAATTATTTATGCCAATAGAGCGCCGAAGAAAAATTATAAGACACTAGCCTAAAAAAATTATAAAGTGTGATGTTATAATACGAAAATATTTTTGGTTTGCGACGACACAATTTTTGTGTTCATGGTATTTCGTCTACTACCTCAGTTGACTTTGAATTACTATGCTGAGTCTCGCGAAGCGATGCGATGGTTATATGCGCGGATGGCGATATGCGCGTGGCTGTTATAAAGTAGGCGGAATGTACCTTTAATTTGGAAATATCATTCAGAAAAATTTCATTCTGATTGATGAAATTAGTTATTAAGATATAAATATTTGAAATTTGTGCTTTAACATCATGGGAGGCATAAAGGTGGAGTCTCTAAAACAATTCTTCCCCAAGTTCCCAAGACCAACTGAGGTAGGAGCTGCGTTCACAGATCCTATCTCAGTTTGCCTTCTATGTTCCACCATTCGTTATGAATCGTGACTTCAGGGGGCACCAAATAAATATGCGCGAAAATACGACATGCGTTCTGATTAATCCAACACTTGCCCTTAACGTGAGGAAGGAGTTTTATTTCCCAAGCCAAGACTGACTTGGGTAGAAGTTGCGTATCCAGCCTCCCAGTTCCGTGCCAATTCACTCGTGGGCCGGGGATTTAATCTAATAGGCTGGAGCCAGAAAGGTAAAACTACAGCTTTTCTCCCAGGGGACCTTGTGGCAGCAGTGGGATACAGGGTGATGCTATGCACTAAAATTACTAACAGGAAAGCTCACTTTGAAGTTCAAGGGAGGAAAAAGTTGAGCAATTAAACTGTACTCCTATCTTGTAATTATTCATTTTACTTCTATTCGTAAAATAATAATATAAGAAACCTCGAACTCGTCTCGACTTCAACTTAGTGTTAGTATTAGTCAAATTAGTGTAATTTGTGTCTTAAGTAAAGCTCGAGCATACGTAAGTCACAGTGGAGCTCGGCTCAGAACTTCAGCCAAATTAACAATTAAAGATCAGATTGAATGAAACGAAGCTGAACTTGGTTAACCGTAGAAAGTGCCCACAGATCGGCATAAAAGGTTTAAGGCCAATTCTCAGACGAGCAACTTTTTTTCTTGCGCTCCCATGTGTACGTAAAGGATAGGATTCGAACTGACGTCTTCTTGGTTTGAAGACCGGGACTCAGACTACAGAGATGTTGCTTTTACTTTATTTGGGGCCTCTGGAGTTATGTCACAGAGCTCACGTTGCACGTAGGCCATTACAATTAATTCCTCCTACTCCTTCTCTGATTAAATTTGACTTAATTCAAAACTAAAGTCAACAGTGTTCGCTTAAAACAAAATGTTCGAGGCTTAGTAAGTCGGAGTGGAGCGTGGGCTCGGAATCAAGGCCCAGTCAGCGGAAATGTGGGGTTGATCATTGCGCAGTTCGTATCTGGGGCCGGTCGGTCGTTGGGCTAGCAGCAAGGGGTACTAGATTTGCACGGAGATAAAAACATTACCGTAGTTTGTCAAGCCGATGCTGTGAGAGCGGATTTTTCCCGGACTTAAACATGCTAATTTTTTTGGATTTGTTGGATGCTGTTGCAATTTCAGTAATTGGAGTGTTTTTGAAATTCCGATTTACAACCTTAATGTATGTGTCGCAGCGTAAGGGATTGGACAAAACAACTTTTTTTTAAGGCCGAAGAAGGCCGTTCTCACAGCATTGACTTGATGAAGGACTCCGTGGTTTTTTTACCACCTTTTCATTCAGTGCCCCCTGCAGCTATCTCACCGACTGGCTCCAGACACTAGCTCCGCAGCTAATATGGTGTTATTGCTGTTGCTATTACTAATAATAATAATAATGAAAGGCTTTACCCGCTTATGGGTATGGTAACGGTAGGGTAAACCAATTACACCGCCCCAATAATCCAAGCATTAATAAGCTCGTCGTAGGAATTTGGAGAGGTGCCCCCCCCCCCTCCCATACACACACACTACACGTTCGAAGGTGGCGTCTACCGTCATCGACCGGAGAAAAAAAAACTTTCTGCAGCCTGTCTTAAAGGTATGCTTTTGAATTTTAAGATGGTGTTCGCGAGTTCGGTTATTAAGATTGATAGAAAATAAGGGCACGAAAACCGGAAGCTGATCATGGTTAATTAGATAGGTCAAAACGAGATCGGCCTTGAGTCTACGTAATTCCAAAGGCTCCAGTCCCGTGCTACGAAGTCTTTCACCTGCCATTCGCATGCGTAGTTCAGGTATGGAGCGAGTAGAAGCACGCTGGACCGACTCTATTAAGTCAATGTCCTTTAACAGGTGTGGCGACCACACAGGGCTTGCATACTCAAGTATTGGTCGCACATATACTTTTACCAAATACATATACAAATATATATATATATATATATATATATTTTTTTTTACCAAATTCCGCAGACATCATTAATCTGACATTAACAATTACTCGAGAAGATTAATTAGTAATTAATGTAGCTTACAGATGAAAGAACACAAAAAGACACCTGATAATGGTTAGAGACACTGACAGATAAATTCAATCCGTACACCAACCGTGTGAGTATTCACGGCTTTTTTATATCATCAATGTACTTGACCATCTACTGACGTATTGTTAGTTTACGTGATTTCATTAACTTGACGGTGACACACTAGCGTGCTTCTAAATACCAGCTAACTAAGTACTACCAAGAACTTTTAGGGTTGGGTACTACTAAGTAAACGTAAATTACATTAGTGCTTACCGATTGTTGTGATGACGGTAACAGAGTAGAGGAGTGCTCCGGAAAAGGACCATTGTTTTACTTGGTCACTGGCGTCTTTGCCGTCGTAACCGTCGTTTTTGACAGCGGACACCACCTCCTGCTCGAACTGTCGCAAGCGTTCCTTCACCTCGTCCGTCCAGTTGGACGGGTAGAGCACGTTCAGGCGTCCCGTTATATCCCACATTTCGGCTAGGCACTTTTCCCTTTTTTCGTGGATCACTTTGCGCTTGGCGATTTCGTGGTCCGCTTCGAGCGCCTCGAAGGTCACCGCACCGACCACGGCGTAGCCGACGACCAAGGCGCACAGGCCGACGTGCGAAAAAAGACGGGCTACGAAGATTCGAAGGCAATGTTTGCAACGGGCCGCCGTCAGTCTTTGACGGGATGTACCCGGCACTGCCGGCGGCGCCATCGGGATAATCCCAACTGCCGAGGAGTCGGGAATCACAACTTTTCCTTTTTCTCCCCAACCAAACGCAAGCAAACATTAAGACCACGTGGGCTCTCTTTGGAGGGTACCCACCAATCAAAATCGAGCGGTGCTAATTTGCCTAGAGCGTGTGGGTGGTGTCGAGGGGTGGCAGGTGGTGGTGGTGGCGACGGTGGTGATTGGGGTGCGGGTGGAGGGAGGTTTGTGGCGTCTCATCGTAATGCTGACCCTCAAGTGTGTTCTTTCTCACTCGGCGCTTACGCGAAGGTTTAAAGATATCTTGCTTAACCAAGTTCTGCCCTGTTCTCTTGTGCAGCCTAGAACTGCATTTGAACAGGAACCCTTTTAAGTGAAGCAGACGTTTGGTAAACGTTTGGGGCTTGCATGGATGTGTGGCAACTGAAAACCGATAATATTAGCACGACTGACACGCTGTGCTTATTAGAGTTCGTTTGCGCAAGAGAATTTTCGGAAAAAGGATCAGGAGATGTAGGTTGATTTATTAAGGAACATGCAGGAGAAGGAGATTTGATTTGATTTGATTTGATTTATTAAGGAGCATTAACCTAAGGAGAAGGAGGGGATAACAAGGTCAAAGTGTTGCAATGCTGCAGCAAGTACAAAGGCGCCCGCAGAAAAGCAAAAAAAAAAAAGATGGGGGGGGGGAAACTCTTGTCACACATTTTTGAGGAATTTTTGGGGGGGCCTTATTTTGCCGAATGAGTGTTTATGGACCCTCGAAGAGCCTTTGAAAGGTTTTTTGCTTTTGTTTTTTTTTGTATTTTCTTCATGATTCAGAATTCGTACATAGAGAGGAGACCATTTTCAAGGCCTTTTGAGGCTAGCTCACAACTAATTTCAAGGCGCTTTGCACATTATATTCTCAGAATTACCTTTTAAATTCCAGTATTTTGCTTAACGTCATCGTTGGTGGCACCATAGTGCTCTTAGTTTGAAGTAGGAAGCTAAACCGCGAGGCACACCAGATGGGAGCAGAAATGCAACAATGCTTGGCCGCGGGGAAAGTAATATTGTCGCCCAACGACATAAAAGGGCGAGAAGGACCCTGTCTTGTCTCGTATAGTCATGTCGATTGTGGCATGTCAAAGATCCCGGGTTTTCCACGTCGATTTCTCCAGCAGATAACCCGGTATATAACACAGCAGATAACTCCAGCAGATAATTCAGTTTGAGTTCGTGCCGCCTAAAACCAAACCAAAATAAAACGATCCGAGTTTTTGCTTCAGTTTTAAACATGCACGTTATTTTATAATTCGGTTTGCGTGTATAGTTCAATAGTTTTATTATTACTTATTAAGTTTTTGCAGCGACGTTTTCTTTTTGTACAATGTGTTATAAATTCTTGTACGGCACCCTACATGCCACACGCGGGCGTCAGCTCTTGTGGGGTGTGGGCACTTACTGTATCGTTGTACTGTTGCTGTTTATTGTAATAAACTCGCTGAATCGCTAGTAGGTTGCTAAGTCTTAAATCTTGAAGTCGACTCAAAATTGACTGAAGGCCCTTTTTAGTTCTTCAACGCAGCCTTCGGGAAGCTAGTTGAGTTCTAAAAACATACTGTACAACATATTGTACCCATTTTGGTGATTTCTGGTACGTGCGACGGCTCTCCGACACCAACACGAACACCACTGTTAGGGGACAAGCAAACCATTACTAGATGGGATCTAGCAACAGGTTGAGCGAATTCCAAATTAAGGTATGCTGATGGAATAAGGCCCAAAGTCGTGGTTCAGTTCTTGTGAAGTTTTATACCACGAGCCACGGCTGTTTGCCGTGATGTCATCATGAGACAGCCAATGACGAACGAGAATAGAGGATCTTTGGCCCAGTCACGTGATAGGCGCGTCACAGCAAACAGCCATGGCGCGTGGTATAATTATTAATAGGAGCGTTAGTTTGCTCAGGCTCGCCTGACTTGTGGTGCCGACTCTTGCCTTGGCATAGGACCTTAAATGGAATGCCATGGCTTATTGGGTTCAGTTGGAATTGTAACAGATTCCGGGCTATTATTTTGTTAGAATGGTAAATTTAGCAGCTACGGTATTGCAGTAATGTGCTGGCAACAAGGTTGGTCCAGGTTGAATTTAAAAGTTTGGGGTTTGGGGGCAAGAAGAAAAATATTTCTAGTTAAGCTGAAATTACCTTTGGATGTGGGTCGACTGGAGGCTCGTGGCGGCTGAATTCTATTTCGACTCGCCACCAATTGTTAGGAGAGCAGGGCATAAGACCAAGTGAGCTCGAGTATTACTAGTACATTAATTACAGACAATAACAATTGATCACACAACATCACCTCCATTAACAATGCCTATTAATTTTGAAGTGATAATGGGTCGTCACAATATGACGTCATGGTAGACCTTGGTAGATTTCACAAATGACGTCATCAGAGTAACTTCGCTGGAATTGCACAGGTTCAACGTTTGAAGCCCGGAATTAAACTCACAACACCACATAACAAGAATTATAGTTGGGTGGGTTTGGTTGGGTCCATTAAAATTACATTCCTTTTTACCCTATAACCGCCACATGCAGTACTCACTCTGTTTGATTGTTTGCCACGAATACTACAACTGCCTGCAGCTACGCAAAATCAACTATGAATTGTCTACGAATCGATTATGAACTGAGCTGACACACGCTAAATCCTGACACTCCCATCAACTAATATGCTTCTTTTCTTTTGCGTTGCTCCAGGCAGTTGTAGTATTCGTGGCAAACAATCAAACAGACTGAGTACTGCATGTGGCGGTTATAGGGGAAAAGGAAATGTAATTTTAATGGACCCAACCAAACCCACCCAACTATAATTCTTGTTATGTGGTGTTGTGAGTTTAATTCCGGGCTTCAAACGTTGAACCTGTGCCATTCCAGCGAAGTTACTCTGATGACGTCATTTGGGAAATCTACCAAGGTCTACATGACGTCATATTGTGACGATTCATTATCACTTCAAAATTAATATGCATTGTTAATGTAGGTGATGTTGTGTGATCAATTGTTATTGCCTGTAATTAATGTACTAGTAATACTCGAGCTCACTTGATCTTCTGCCCTGCTCTCCTAACAATAATTGGTGGCGAGTCGAAATAGAATTCAGCCGCCACGAGCCTCCAATCGACCCACATCCAAAGGTAATTTCAGCTTAACTAGAAATATTTTTCTTTTTGCCCCCAAACCCCAAACTTTTAAATTCAACCTGGACCAACCCTGTTGCCAGTGCATTACTGCAACCCCATAGCTGCTAAATTTACCATTTCTAACAAAATTATAGCCCGGAATTTGTTACAATTCCAACTGAACCCAATAAGCCATGGCATTCCATTTATGGTCCTCAGCCAAGGCACGAGTCGCCACCATAAGTCAGACGAGCCTCAGCAAACTTACGCTCCTATTGCCACGTGCCATGGTTGTTTGCTGTGACGCGCCTATGACGTGACTGGGCAAAAGAGCCTCTATTCTCGTTCGTCATTGGCTGTCTCATGATGACATCACAGCAAACAGCCGTGGCTCGTGGTATAAAACTTCACAAGAACTGAACCACGACTTTGGGCCTTATTCCATCAGCATACCTTAATTTGGAATTCGCTCAACCTGTTGCTAGATCCATCTAGTAATGGTTTGCTTGTCCCTTAACAGTGGTGTTTGTGATGGTGTCGGAGAGCCGTAGCACGTACCAGAAATCACCAAAATGGGTACAACACGTTGTACAATATGTTTTTAGAATTCAACTAGCTTCCCGAAGGCTACGTTGAAGAACTAAAAAGGGCCTTCAGTCATGTCGGCCGCCCAATAAACAGCAACAGTACAACGATACAGTAAGTGCCCACACCCCACAAGAGCTGACGCCCGCGTGTGGCATGTAGGGTGCCGTACAAGAATTTATCAAACATTGTACAAAAAGAAAACGTCGCTGCAAAAACTTAATAAGTAATAATAAAACTATTGAACTATACACGCAAACCGACTTATAAAATAACGTGCATGTTTAAAACTGAAGCAAAAACTAGGATCGTTTTAGTTTGGTTTGGTTTTAGGCGGCACGAACTCAAACTGAATTATCTGCTGGAGTTATCTGCTGGAGTTATATACCGGGTTATCTGCTGGAGAAATCGACGCGGAAAACCCGGGATCTTTGACATGCCACAATCGACATGACTATACGAGACAAGACAGGGTCCTTCTCGCCCTTTTATGTCGTTGGGCGACAATATTACTTTCCCCGCGGCCAAGCATTGTTGCATCTCTGCTCCTATCTGGTGTGCCTCACCTCCTTGTTGCACAAATGTTGCATGTTGCAGGATTGTAACGTCCTGCCGGCCGTTGTAATAGCATCGTCACCTTGTGACTTTCGCTACGCCGAAGCATCGTTGCATCATTGAAACCTACTCAAGGGCGCCCCTACAATGGGGCTTTTGGGGTTGAAGTCCCCCCCCCCCCCCCCTTTGCCCCTTTTTCTTTGCCCTTCTGCTTTTTCTCGCCCTTTTGATAGACAGAAATCAAGGTTCGTACTCGGCCTTGAATTCCTTAAAAAAAGTCTTAAATTTGAAAACCAAAAATTCAAGGCTTGAAAAACCTTGAAAAATGGAATTTTTGTTGTCGCAGCCTTGAAGTGGCGGCCTTGAATTTTGGGAGTAGTTTGTTTCGAATGAAGTTAATGCCAGAACAACAAATATT
The DNA here is from genome assembly GCA_023313725.1 of Lithobius niger. NCBI lineage: Eukaryota > Metazoa > Arthropoda > Chilopoda > Lithobiomorpha > Lithobiidae > Lithobius > Lithobius niger. Next base: position 20,529 of record JAHWFP010054314.1, on the reverse strand, counting down.
AATTTGGGTACAAAATTAAATAAATAACAGAAAAAATTAAATAATAAATAGAATTTGTCAGCCGAATCCATTTTTTTCTGTGAACGATCCCCCCCTCGAATTAGACTGGACACGGAAGGAGAGAAGTGCCGTGCAGTGCATGCATTTCTTGCCAGAAGAGGCAGTTAAGTAAGTGCTGGTCCACTGACGATTAGTTGCTGTATTCTCCTTCCTCATTGTCCATTGGTGGGGTGGGGTGGGGGGGGGGGGGGGGGTAGAAGGACGTAGTGTTTGCCATTTTTTACGACGGTTTAGCTTCCTACTTCAAACTAAGAGCACTATGGTGCCAACGATGACGTTAAGCAAAATACTGGAATTTAAAAGGTAATTCTGAGAATATAATGTGCAAAGCGCCTTGAAATTAGTTGTGAGCTAGCCTCAAAAGGCCTTGAAAATGGTCTCGTCTCTACGTACGAATTCTGAATCATGAAGAAAATACAAAAAAAACAAAAGCCAAAAACCATTCAAAGGCTCTTCGAGGGTCCATAAACACTGATTCGGCTAAATAAGGCCCTCCAAAAATTCCTCAAAAATGTGTGGCAAGAGCTCCAATTGTTTTTTTTTTTTTTGGCTTTTTTGCGGGCACCCTTGTACTTGCTGCAGCATTGCAACACTTTGACGTTGTTATCCCCTCCTTCTCCTTAGTTTAATGCTCCTTACTAAATCAAATCAAATCAAATCAAAACTCCTTCTCCTGCATGTTCCTTAATAAATCAACCTACATCTCCTGGTCCTTTTTCCCGAAAGTTCCCTTGCGCAAACGAACTCTAATAAGCGCAGCGTGTCAGTCGTGCTAATATTATCGGTTTTCAGTTGCCACACATCCATGCAAGTCCCAAACGTCTGCATCACTTAAAAAAAACATTCCTGTTCAAATGCAGTTCTAGGCTGCACAAGGGAACAGGGCAGAACTTGGTTAAGCAAGATATCTTTAAACCTTCGCGTAAGCGCCGAGTGAGAAAGAACACACTTGAGGGTCAGCATTACGATGAGACGCCACAAACCTCCTCCTCCACCCGCACCCCAATCACCACCTGCCACCCCTCGACACCACCCACACGCTCTAGGCAAATTAGCACCGCTCGATTTTGATTGGTGGGCACCCTCCAAAGAGAGCCCACGTGGTCTTAATGTTTGCTTGCGTTTGG